>PISW01007102.1:0-96141 GCA_004023785.1 Mungos mungo
TACATCCAGCTCAAAGGCCAGGATTTCTGAGAGATGGAAAGTCTTCCCCAGTAGATTCTGCGGCGACTCCCGTGGTCTAGTGACCTCAACACTGAAACACAAGCTCTGTGTACCTCCTCCGCCCGTCTCTTCCCCAGGGCGATGGTGTGGGGCTCCCCCTCCCTGGGCTAGGAACCACAGCCAAGTTCCGCTTCTGCACATAGTTCTGGCTGATTCTCTGACTTCCAGCTAGGCTCTTGCTGTCTTCCCCATTTCAAAAATGACGACTTTAGGGGGGACACCCCGAAAAGATGGCTTTCGGAGGGATAGCAGTCACCCCGATCTCTGCCTGGATGCCGAGCCTCTTTCTTTGGCCTCATGGGAGGCTGTTAAGAAAGGCTCTGAACACCCATGGTCTCATCTCCGACCCTTCGGGGTATGTCTGTGCTTGGCTTTCCCCCCCAGTTTCCTACACCTTTTCCTTCCATCTCTGCTCATACACTGGCCAGTTCTTGCTTGAGCTCATCTCCTGCTTGCAGTGACTTGCCGAAAGTTAACAGATGATGTCTGAGCACTTATCTCCTTACTAAATGTGCATCATCCCTAAGGATATTTCATTACATTATTACAGTTCTTTTAATAGAAAACTGTTAAGTCGTCTCCTACCACCTGGCGTTCAGGATTCAGTTGGGTGGGTGTGAGTGAATTCCTTTAAAAAGCAGACCTGTAAAACCAGGCACGTAAGGAAACGTCCTGTGCAGCCCATGAAGGCAGCATTGTCGTACCACTGCTAAGGCAGAGGGACACAGGTCCTGGCTGGGGAGACACAGAGAGGGGCCGCCATTTACCAAGTCTTCATTAGAGGTGCTGTTACAGTCGCTCAGGTGAGGTCTGCCAACATGGAGGACGGAAGTGTGATAATCGTCAGACAGAAGGAAATCATTGAAAGCTTTTGGGGGGGATGACCGTTCAGTGCAGGTGAAAACATACGTATGTAGCTTTATTTGTAAATACCAAAGCTGTCTATCTGAAAAGGCTAATTAAATAGATTAATATGTGCCCAGTCCAGTGGCAAAAAAAGAAAAATAACAAAGCACCTGTCTTTCCCAAAATGCTCTGGTGATGGGTATTTTTACAGGCAAATCCTTTTAAACTTCCCAGGAAAAAATGGTTTCTCTGTTATATAGACTATTTCAGGCTGGTCTTCTCAAGAAGAAGAAAATCTTCTCGTTTTACTGTATGAAGTTGAAATAACTTTGATATCAAAACCCAGCAAATATGACATATATACCAAATCTCAAAACGAGAAAGGCTTTTAGTAAGACTCAGTATCTTTCTTAGTTTAAAATAATGTTCATTGCAGCATCATTAGCCAACATATGGAAACAACCTAAGGATCTCGACAGAGAAATGGATAAAGACGTATATACCGTATGTGCGTGCAAACAGACACACACGCACACACAAACGGAGCAGTATTCAGCCATAAAAAAGATTGAAATCTTGCCATTTGAGACAACATGGACGGACCTAGAGGGCAGTATGCTAAGTGAAATAAGTCAGGGGAGACAGATACCATATGATCTCTCTCTTATGTGTGGAATCTTAAACAAACCAAAAAAATAAAGAAAAACTCATAGATATGGAGAGCAGATTGGTGGTTGCAAGAGGTAGGGGTTAGGAGAGATGGACGAACCAGTATTTTTTCTTTCATAAGTTTAAATGAGTTGAGACTAAAAATTTAAAAATTAAGAAACACTCTTGAAAGCAACGAATGAAGAATAATTCACTTGAGATAGATTTCTTGTTCTTGACCAAAAGGCACAATATTTTTAAGATATCGGTTCCTGTTACATTGATTTAAAATCCAGTGCAATCTCCATAAAGATCTCAGCAGGCTCCTTTGTAAATATCGACAGACTCATTTTAAACGTTGAGTAGCCTAGACCAGGACTGCTGAAGAACAGTCCGTGAACTCACACTCCCCCATTTCAGGATTTATCGTAAAGCTACGGTAACTAGGAGAGCACGCACGGCACAGTAAGCGGACACGCAGACAAATGGAGCGGAACAGAGGGTCCGTGAACAGACCCACGCGGACACAGGCAGCCTGACCTGGGTCAAAAGAAAAAAGGCACATGAGTGTAGAAAAGACAATTTATTTAGTGTTTCGTCCAGGTCATTGTCACCAAATGAGAGCACAAGTGGACATCCACAAAGACGTGAACGAGCAAAGACACAAACTTCGCACCTTCGACGTAAACTCACTCAAAAGTATTCATTGCCTTAAATATAAAATGCAAAACTGTAACCAAAAAAATGAAAGTGGGGAATTTAGGAGAATATCTACACGGGTTAGAGTTTGGTGATTAGCTTTCATATACAAGCCAAAAAGCATGATCCATGAAGAAAATGGTAATGTGGACTTTTATGAACCTTGCAGTGTCCACTCTGTGAAAGACAGCAATCTAAGAATGGAGAGACAAGCCTCTGGCTTCAGAACATCTATCTGAAGAAGGATTTACATGAAAAGTATTCAAGGAGCTGGTACAGCACCACAGTAAGATACCAGACTTCCCAAATTAAAGTCAACAGGGCACTGGGGCGCCTGGGTGGCTCTGTCAGTCAGGCGTCTGACTTCAGCTCAGATCACGATCTCGTGGTTCATGAGTTCGAGCCCCGCAACAGGCTCTGTGTTGACAGCTGAGAGCCTGGAGCCTGCTGCAGATTCTGTGTGGTCTCTCTCAAAAGTAAATAAACATAAAAACAAAAATTTTTTAAAAAGACCTGCTTCTTTAAATAGGGTAAGACCAGTAGACACCAAGTAATATATACAAATAGGGAAAAAAGCATATATAAATTGCCCAACAGTGGGAATTATTGGAGAATAATTTGGACTGTGCCTTAGGGGAAAGCAACTTAAAAAATAAGAATTAAGAAAAACAGCTCTTCAGACTAGGAATTAAAGGGTATTTCATTACGTTCAGTAATAACTATCTCAAACTAAATGCTACCATTTTGCTTGATGCTAAAAATTTAAAAGATCAGATCAGGGACAAAATAAGAATGTCCTGTCTCACTGCTGACGCCTGTCATTGATTTGAAAGACTTGGCTTCTATAGTGTGCAAATAAGTAAATTAATAAGGAGAACTCAAAATTACCAGGTTCGTAAACATTTATAGTGAGCTACCTGGCACATTTAGGAGAATCAACTAAAAACCACAAAGAAAGGCCAGTCCTTTGCCGGCTGTAAGACAAAGATTGGTGTCTCACAAAGCGCACGTAATCAGTGAGAAAATGTCACACAGAGGGGCGCCTCAGTGGCTCAGTTGGTTGAGGGTCTGACTTTGGCTCAAGTCATGATCTTGCAGTTTGTGAGTTTGAGCCCCACATCAGGCTCTCTGCTCTCAGCGTGGGGCCTGTTTGGAACTCTGTCTCCTTCTCTTTGCCCCTCCCTCGCTTGGACTCTCTCTCTCTCAAAAATAAAAATAAACAACAAAAGAAAAGGTCACATAGAGAAGGGGCACCTTAACAATAGCTACCAAAAACTCAACAAGAAGTAGGACCTCGGAGAAAACTATAGACCGTGACTCAGGTTCAAGGTCCAACTGTAGCTGAAAAAAACCCAAAGGGGGGCGCTCGGCGTAGTTCCCTGGGGGAATTGCCGGGATCTGAGCCCTTAGGGAGCCGAACGCCATTCTCGAAGCTCCCGGACTGTTGGTGTTGGGACTGCAGGGCCCAGTTGCTGGGAACGTGCACAACTCCAGACCTGCAGGCTCGCCAGGCAGAGTCACGGCCCTCGCACATTTCTATGTCAAGGGCAACAGTTTATGACGTGAGGAAGAAGGGCTTGCTTCTAATGCACACGAAGACAGCACTGGGGTCCCTGGTGGGGCCGCGTCCCGTCCCCCCATTACCATCCTCGCGCCAACTCCACCCTTTCCTGCCACAGACTGGCTTTCTCCTCGGGGTGGAGAGCGTGGCCGCTGGCAGCCGCACATTCAAGTCCTTCTTCCTCTGTGGAAGCGCACCTTCCTTACAACCATCAGGTCACTCGTGAAAGGGTTTTCTGGGTCCCAGCTGGGGCCCTTGTCTCTGAAACATGAGTGCCTGCGTTTGGCTAAGCCTTTGGTCAAGGATGCAGGCAGGCCGTTTGTTTTTATTTTTGTTTTTTTAAATAAATGTTCATTCATTTGTTTTGAGAGAGAGGGAGAGCGTGAGCAGGAGAGGAGCAGAGAGACGAGGAGAACCCCAAGCAGGCTCCACACTGTTAGCACAGAGCCCGACACGGGGCTCGATCCCAGGAACCGTGAGATCATGAGCAAGATCAAGAGTCAGATACTTGCTTAACTGACTGAGCCACCCAGGCGCCTTTATTTTATCAGGAGAGTAGGCGAGTTGGTTGCGGTGACAGTCGGTAGGAAAAATTGTAGCTACAGAGGATTTGAATAAATGTAGGGATATGCCATTTTCCTAGATGGACTGGCTTCAAATGTAGAAATGTAGATTTCCCCCAAATCAGTTGATAAATTTCACACGGTCTGATTCTGAATTCCACAGGGAGTTTGGGGCTCCCTGACATGACAGTGCTGAAGTTCATCTTCAGTAGCAGACATGGGTAGTGAGTTGAGCTAGGAAAATTCTGCGCCATGTCACGGAGCCAGCCTCAATTTGTGTCATTTTTTCATTTTCGCTGTTATTTTATCATCTGTCCTAGGCTTAAAAAGTGACCCAAAGTTGACACCTAATTTTTAAAGCCTTCCACCCCAAACAATTTTTCCTATAAGCCGGGGAACTGCGTTAGGTTTTTGGAGATCTAACATCCCACACTCTACGGTCACTGCCTATTATCTTGAATGCTGGTTCCACACGAGGCGCTGTGGAATTCCATTAGACAAGGCAGGCCTCCCTCCTCCCCACCTACTACTTAGGGTGCCCGGCTTTTCCGGCTGGAGACGGGTACATGGTGAGTTTGTTGCCACTGCCTGCGACTCGGGGAATGAGTTTGCCCAGATGAAGAGCCGGAAGAAGATGCAAATAATCTGATCTGAAACTACAAGAAAACGGAAGGATTTAGGGGTTGGTTGGGGAAGAGCTGCCCGGGTTTTAAATGTTAGCTTCTCTCTGGGGCACCCGGGCGGCTCAGTCAGCTAAGCGTCCGACTTCAGCTCAGGTCATGATCTCGCGGTTAAATGAGTTCGAGCCCTACATCAAACTCTGTGCTAACAGCTCAGAGCCCGGAGCCTGTTTGAAATCTGTGTCCCTCTCTCTCTCTGCCCTTCCTCTGCTCATACTCTCAAAAATGAACAAACATTTAAGACAAAAATGTAAGCATCTCCGTGTGGTCTTAGTAAGAGCCTGACGTTGTGCAGGGTTTTCCAGGATGCCAGAGAGGGCTTGAGAGAGGGCCTGTGCAGACCACCTCACCGGAGGAGGAATCAAGGGATGGAGAGGAAATGTCAGTGGTCGCATAGGAAGTAAGTGCAGGTCAGGAAAAGCAACATTTGTGACTTGGGTTTGGGTTTGTAAATGGCGCTCTTCTTGGGAAAGTGAACTCGTGCCTGAAAAGGAAAGTGAATGGGTCACGCTTGCTAATGCCTTTGGCAATATGTGTCCTTCTAATTCCTTTGCATTGGAAGTGATGGGGGAATTCTCGACCCTGGAAATTTGTAAATAAATAAATTAGAAAATAGGCAGGATAAATGTTTACATTCTTTTTTTAAGTTTATTAATTTATTTTGACAGAGTGGGGTGGGGGGACGGAGAGACAGAATCCCAAGCAGGCTCCACATCGTCAGAACCCAACACAGGGCTCGGTCCCCCGAACTGTGAGATCATGATCTGAGCCCAAGCCAAGAGTTGGACACTTGGGGCACCTGGGTGGCTCAGTCAGCTAAGCATCTGACTTCAGCTCAGGTCGTGATCTCATGGTGCTTGGGTTCGAGCCCCGTGTCGGACTCTGCTGACAGCTTGGAGCTGAAGCCTGCTCCGGATGCTGTGTCTCCCTCTCTCTCTGCCCCTCCCCTGATTGTGCTCTATCTCTAAAATAAATAAACATTAAAAAAAATTTTTTAAAGAGTCGGACACTTAAGCCATGGAGTCTAAATGTTTATCTCGTGTGATTTACGCTCAGACCACGCTCAGGCTCCGAGATCTCAGCTAGAGAACCGCTGACAGTCTCTTCATCTGCAGGTGTCAGGAAAGCTGGTTGAGGCAATCTGCAGACTCAAAGTAAAGAAGGGGTTTACATAGGTTCACAGAGAGGAAGAACCTGCAGGCGTGGCCTCTGACCAGAGGAGTGGCCCGGCTGCCCTGTCTGGAGCCCACAAGTACTCTGATCACAGTAGCCAGTGCAAGAACAGTGCCCTGGCTGCATCCGATGCTTGGTTCAGTCCGTCAAGATACTAGATGCCTGCTCCACGCCAGACTAGGCATATAAAGTTGAATGAGACCGTCTCTTCCTTCAAGAAGCTTGGAGTCTACTAGGGGCCAATAGACGTAGGCTTTTAAGAAGTCAAGTCAAAGTACTGCAGGTTCGGAGACAGAAGTCTCTTCATGTACAGTGGGAGTGTCCGGAGGAAATGGCCAGGGTAGGGCTGGGGGGCAGCAAGGCCGCGGCTCACCGTGTGACTCTGCTGGGACTGACGTAACAAAACTCCACGGACCGAGGGCGACTGGGGGGCTCAGTCAGTTAAGCATCTGACTCTTGGTTTCAGCTCAAGTCACGATCTTACAGTTCGTGAGTTCGAGCCCCGCATCGGGCTCTGCGCTGGCAGCACGAAGCCTGGTTGGGATTCTCTCTCTCTCCCTCTCTCTCTGCCCCTCCTCTGTGCATGTGCTCTTTCTCTCTCTCTCTCAAAATAAATAAGTAAACTTTAAAAACAAAAATAAAGTACCATGGCCTAGGTGACTAGGACCACAGAAACGCATGGTCTCACAGTCCCGGAGGCTGGGAAGTTCAGGCTCCAGGTGCTGGTGGAGTTGATTTCTGGTGAGGCCTCTCCTTGCTTTATGTACCCTTGGCCTTCCCTCTTCCCTGTGCTCGGAGGAGAGGGAAACGCCCTCCGGTGTCTCTTCCTCTCTCTATAAGGACCCCAGCCCTACCAGAGCAGGACCCCACTCTTATGCCCTTATGAAATCATTCTTACCCCCCTAATCGGTCATACTGGAGCTTCAAATTATGAATTTGGGGGGTAACAGAACTCAGTCCATAACGCAAACCGACACCCAGCATTCCCAGCCCCCCGTTTCCTCCTGATGCCTCCTCGCCGAGGCACCCCACCTTCCCGCCTTCCCTCGTTCATGCTTTTCCCTGTGCGTCCAGCCTGCTCCTTCCTGGGGTCCGTTTCAAGGAGCACAAGGCTGACGACACGCTGACTTCCAGACGCCCGGCTTCAGATGTTCCGTCATCCACGGTCGCCCGTGGTCCTGAGGCAGCCGTTCCTCCGCCGCTCCAGGAGTCTCCTCTTCCGGGGAGCCTTCCCTTCTGTCTCGGGCTCTCCCGAGCCGTTAGGGTGCAGTGTGGCGTTTCGCACATCGTGAAAAAACACGTCACTTCTTCTCTGCCATTTCCCCTGCGTAGCAAGTGACGGCCCAACTCAAAACGGACAGCATGTGTAAGAGGTTCTTTGCCAAGTACGTTGTGTGGTGTTCAGTCCGAAAATAATGACAACATTTTACGGTCCTGGTTTCCGGGCAGATCATTGGACCGTCTCCCCTCCCCTGTGTCACTGTAGCCGGAGACCCAAAAGGTCCTCCACCAGGTCTTTGAGAATTCTCTGGAACCACCTCACCGCTTACGCCCACCCTTCTCGCAGGCACGAGTTATGACGTGTTCATTTTCAGTTCTCGTCTCTATGGTCCGGCCCTTCTGTGAAGCCTCCGTGGCCAGACGAGGGAGGAGGGGACGACTTCGCTGGGGCCGGGGGGCTTGTCATGTAGGCGCCTGGCGGACGGCTCGGGATTTGAACCCCCTCCGCTCACCAGCTCTGTGACCTTGAACATCCCTCCGTCCTCCTTCCTCACCTGGAAACTGAGGGTCTGGGTCATCTACAGAGGCGCTCTTGGCCACCGGGTCTTGACCACAAGGCCAGCAAAGAACTACCAGCAAGGAGGGTGGCCTAAGGCAAGAAACGAGAGTGAGAAGTCCCTCCAGCATCAGATACGTGACGATTACGCTGGTTAAGGCCCAGACAGGCCCTGGGGGCCGCGGCTGGCGTGCGTGAGTCATCCGTGGTTAGTCATGGGGCCACGTGGCTGTCGAGACGCGGGGCGATGCAGCGGGTCGACTCCGTTCAGTAACGTCCGTGGACTGAATTTAAATTTGCCCGACCAACCAATCCCCACAACGAGTCAGGCCTCGGGTTGGAGGACTGGGCGGGGAGCGTGACATTGGGGGACCCAGTGGGAATTTGGAGCACAGGGACAGAGGGGCCCATTCTGAAAAAGAACCAGAAGACAAGCCCATCACGAGGAGCCTTGCTGGCTCCGAAGGAAACTGCTGTTTCCAGACCAGCTTGGGGGAGTCACGCACGAGGATTCTGGGCCCCCAGATCGGCCGAAGCCAGGAGCGAGCGCCTTCGTGTGGCACGGGTCCAAGTGCGGAGTTAAGGGGGGTTCTTTTCGAGGGAGGCGGGAGGAGGGTCTGGTCTGGCCTCAGAACACAGCGTGCAGGTAGCCAGAGAAACATGTGACGCCTTCTCTTTATTGTGTCTGCCGCACAGTCATCTTTCTGAAGCCTGTGTTGTGTTACGAGAAAAGACAAGTTTAATAAACAAGTTCTATTTTTACTCCGAGCCACGGCTTGGAAGAGCAGTCTGTCTCCGAACCCGGAACCAGGAGCCCCCGTGGCTGAGCGTGCTTGCTACCCTTGCCCTCCCACCACACGGTGGTGACACCTCAGCTGCCGGGGACAGGTCTTGAAAGCCACTTAGCTCCAGGAGTCCTAGCGTCCAGCACCGCTTTCGAGGCCGTGTCCCCGGCTTTGAGGACACCTCTGCTCTCCCCCTCCCGAGATCCATGTGGGGTGACCGCTTGCTCTCCCTCTGACCACATGATCCCAAGTCCTGGTTCCGGTCCAGTTGGGGAGCAGCTCCCGGCACCCGGGAACACAGAGGCGTAAGAGAAAAACAATCTGGCTTCCCCTTAGTTCAACTTAGGCAAGGCTGGAGGATTTCAAACAGAACTTTTCCTTGGAAACAGCAGCAAATACACACAGCAGCATAAATAAGCAGAGAGGCTCACAGAGTTTTTGGGCCACAGACCAGGACTTCAGTACAGAACTTGTCTGCCCCAAGGCTTCCGGACTGTCCAAAGCCCACTTTCTTCCCCCACTTTGGAATCTAAGTTTCATAGAGCAAACGTGACCGAGGACAACCCAGCGTCCAGCCCAGGACAGGTCTTGTTTATAATTTGTAACCTCTGCATCCCAAAGAACGTATGGGGCCATTTACAGTAAAGTGTGTGGTGTGTGTGCGTGTTTGAAATCAGAGCTGCTGAACAGTTAGAAAATGTTTACATGTGGCCAAGAGCGTAAGTGGAGTAGATCAAACCACCAAATGAACGCCATGCTTGAACATCAAATTTAGCACCAAGACGGGCGCCCGCGCAGCTCAGTTGGTTAAATGCCCGGCTCCTGATCTCAGCTCAGGACATGACCTCACGGTTCATGGGCTTGAGCCCCGCATAGGGCTCTGCACTGATGGTGTGGAGCCTGTTTGGGATTCTCTCTCTCTCTGCCCGACCCTTCTCAAAAATAAAGAAACTTAAAAAAAAAAAATAGCGCCAAGAACAGAATCCTGGAAAACCAAGGTGGAAAGGGAACTGTGAGGTGTCACATGATGATGATACATAACAGAAGAGATATACTGTTTTGAGAAAAGCAAGCATTTTCCCACTACTGAATATTTGTCACCGTACTGAAAGTGTGTAATTCAACAGTGATTTCATAGAACACCCAGAAACTCTCTCCGTTTGGCTGATAAGCAGTGTTTGCGTTGATGCCACTTTTAGGCCTGATGGACTCCTCCTTTCTTCCCAGAATTTGCTCACCACAGCTGCGCGGCGTCCCCCGTCACAGCTGACCTTAGTCACGCAGGAAAGGCCAAGGAGCGTTCTTCCCTGGAAAAGGTCACTAGGCAGGGATCAGTCCCCGGCTAACACAGCCTCGTGGGAAGGTGTGTGCCAGACAGGTGACCAGTGTGGGTCTCTATTTGCCCCGTTTCCAAATGGGAGGTTTTTAGCGGTGTGGTCAGAATTGTCATCTGCGTGTATGTACGGGACGTGCGGAAGGTGATTCAATCAGTCGTGACATGGACAGCTCTACATGGGCTGGATCGGGAAGAAGGCACAGCAGCCAGAGAGATCCGAGACTCTGGAACAGGGGCTCCGTGATGGCCTTCCGTGCCCAGTGGAATGACGTGATTCGAGATTTTTCTCCCTCGGGGAGGGAACTGAGCGCAGTCTTGGCTGTTCCTGAAAGTCATGTAATGATGACATATCGTTTGCTTCTTGACATTTCAGTGTGCGTGCAGCGTGCTTGTTGGGCACCAAGAAAAGCTTTCATGGGCCTGGGCTTCTCTTCTGTCCCTTGCCCCCAGTCCCCTCTTACTCCACATGGGTCACATGGAGGTGGCACTCACCCTCCTCCTGCTGCACACCTGCCCTTGACCCCCATGCCGAGCAGCAGAGGGGTAGACATTGGACACAGAATTTGGCCTGGTAAGGAGTCAAAATAATGTCTGGGCATCGTTCGAAGAGTCAGAAGTACGGGGTGCGTTTCAAACCAGGAAGCAGAAAGCAATAGTCACCTCCCCCACCTCCCTTCCCCCTGGAGCCCAGCCCCCCCACCCAGAAGAATGCTTTCAGCGCCTCCCTCCTGTTTCTTCTGGAATGTCCTTTCCCCTTCGTCTTCTTCCTTCTTCCTCTCCTCCTTCCTTCCCCCTCCTCCTTCTTCTTCTTTATTTATTTTTGAGAGAGAGAGAGACAGAACATGAGCAGGGGAGGGGGAGACAGAGAGGGAGACACAGAATCCAAACTGGCTCCAGGCTCCGAGCTGTCAGCACAGAGCCCAACGCGGGGCTCGAAATCCCGAACCGTGAGATCATGACCTGAGCTAAAGTCGGACGCTTAACTGACGGAGCCGCCCAGGTGCCCAGGATTGTCCTTTCTTGTAAATTAAATGCTTATACCAAGAGGATCGGATTGTGATCTGAGATGTCGTCTGTTAACTTCTAGTGTTTTAGCTCTTTCACTACTTGCCCGCCCCACACACACTCACACTCACACTCCTCTGTTCATGCAGCCAACAGAGTTCAGTCACAGTTGCTAAGTAAATCGTGATTCAGCATTTTCATTTTTTTGTCCAACATTTTTTCATTTTTTATTTTAGAGAGAGTGGGTGCAAGTGGGGCACAAGGAAAGAGAGAGAGAATCTCACACAGGCTCCACCCTCAGCACGGGGCCTGACCCTGGGTTCCATCCCACACGCCATGAGATCATGACCTGAGCCCAAATCAAGAGTCGTTGGCTCAACTGAATGAGCCGCCCGGGCGCCCCCCAGCATTTTCATCTTGACAACGTCAGTGTTTGTAACCCGTTTCCTTTCTGACACAGTATTTCGTTTGTCCTGGACTTCATGTCATCTTTCCCCTTTGCTTATCCTGATTCTTGCCCAGAATTACTACAGAGTGAAGAAATACTTGTGCGTACCGTGCAAACGCACACCGGGGAATCCATCTTTCCAGCGTGTTGCTTGGGAGTCGGGCTTCCAGAGGCTCCACGCTCTGCTCCGGCCCACACCGCTGGCTCTCCAGGCCCCTGCTCCTCTGAGGTCCCGAGGCTTCTCCTTAGCATCTTCTAGAGACTCTTGTTCCCCCCTCTCTCCCATGGAGCCCCCGCTTTAGTCCCTCCTTGGTTTTATCTCCTTTACCCCCCCCCCCCCACTAGCTCTCTGAGGAAGACTGCCGGGGAAGCACATTTCTCGAGCTGGTGCACGTCCAGAAGGACCTCTGTTCTGCCTCTTGCGCTTCACCGCCGGGCTGCACGTGGAGTTTCCGGTGAACGCCTGTGCGTCCGGTGCTGAAGGCGTCTCTCGTCGTCTGCCGGCTGCCAGTGCAGCTCTCAAGAAGGCCGGTGTCATCTTGATTCCCGAATCTTGTTATATGTCCTGTTTTGCTTTTACAAGTGTTTCCTTAGCATCAGTAATCTAAATTTCACGCAGGAGGGGGGTAACCTCCCCCCACCCCCACCCCCGTCGCGGTGCTGGGTGCTTCACGGGCCCTTCGGCCTGGAATCCACGTCCCTCCGTTCTGGACATTTTTCCTTCTGTTGGAGCTTTGACAAGGGCCTCCTTTCTCCTTTTCCTTTCCTTCCTTCTGGTACGTTCTGCGTTCCTTGTTGGATATAGGGCCTCCTGGCTTAATTGGTTGATTTCTTTTTTTTTTCTCTCATTTTTCATTTGTCTTTTTGTTCCTTTCTGAGACGTTTCTTCAGCTGCTTCTGCAGAGCCCTCCCTTGAATTTTCCTTATTGCTGCTGTCTTAGTTTTGTGACTCGGCTTTTCTGATTTGTAAATGTGACTCGTTTCGATTTCATAGACACAAACCATCTTGCTGTGTATTGTGCGTCTGAAGATGTTAATTAGTGTTTCTGGATGATGGCTTCTGCTCTTTATCTTCCCAGTTCCTTCTTCTGGTTTCTTTGGGAATGGGGGTTTGGCAGGGAGAATGGGGGATGATTTGGGGGTTTTGTTCTCTTTTTCCCTTTTGTCAAATGTCCCGTGCTGCTCGGCAGTCTGCTCATGTTTGAGAATGAGACCCCAGAGGGGCGCCCGGGTGGCTCAGTCGGTTGAGCGTCCGACTTTGGCTCAGGTCAGTGATCTATCTCATGGTTGGTGGGTTTGAACCCCGCACCGGGCTCTGTGCTCACAGCTCGTGTGTGGGGAGTAGGGTCTGTAGGCCTCTCCCTGGAGGATTATCAGACAGGGAAGGACCTCATCATTTTATTGGGGCCCCCAAATGTTAGTATCGATTCTCTTTTCTCTTTGGTTGGATCCTTTCTGCTGTGAGGACCCCTGCGGTCTCCCGCCTGGCGGGTAGAAGTTTGCCCAGTGGTGCCCGTGAGCCTAACGGGGCAGGGGAAAGCCAGCTCGCCAGTCCATGTGACCCTTTCATTTAACTCCCCTATTTTCAACCTCTCACCTGATGTTTTCCTTCTGTGCCTGCTGCCCCCCCCCTGCCCCCCATGTTCGCACTCCCATGGTCCACTTTCTCCACTGAACCTCTCTCCCAAGAGCACAGTGGGGAGGCAGCTGCCCGGGCGTGTGGGGTGACAGGGGATCTCGGGTGTCATGGGTGCTCATGTTGTTTAAGCAGCCCCCTCCCCCCCTCAGCACTGCCTGCCGGGTCCCATCCCTGAGCCTTTCCAGGGACCCCGTGCACCGTCAGCTCCCTGCTTTGGTTTCCCACCCCCAGCCCCCATCAGTCGTTTTGTCTCGTCGTTTCCATCAGTGTCCACGTACTATCTGTCTTCCCACATTTTATTGACATATCTGATTGGATGCCGTCTCCGCCCCCCCACTCCCCCCACGGACGAATACCTTCCTTCCGCCTGGAGGGGTGGGGTGGGCAGGCGCCCCCGCCGCTGTTCCGGTTTGCTGTTCCCAAAATCGGCACGTCGCATACATCATCCTCCCCCGTCCCCGTCACGTCCCCTCGAGGCAGCCACCTCGCAGATAAGGAGTGAAGACCCCCACGAGGTCAAGGCCCTTTGTCAAGGTCATACGGCTCATCAGTGGCAGGGCTGAGACTGAGCCCAGGTATGCTTCTGAAACCCTCTCTTCTGACCACATCACGCTTTTCCTGATGCCCTGGGATTGCTCAGAGAGTCCCTTTGACCACACCGCACAGTGTTAATCAGGAACACACACCACACGCACTCCCCAGGGGCCCTGGAGTTCAGCTCACGGGGCTTTTTTTCCCCTCCCTTTGTTCCCCGAAGCAATTATTTCTTTATTTCATTTAAAGACTCGGCCTCTGCAGCTGCTGCGGACAGCTTCGAGTTGTCTGAAGGCTGAAGACCAGAACCAAAGCCACGAGCTTACAAGGCATCGCACTTGAAAGATGTGTTGAGGGGAAATACCCCGGCAAAGCCTCCCCACCAAACCTCTTTTTTTTTTTTAGGTGCTTTCTCGTTCCAAACTGAAAAAGAACCATTTGTACTATTCACGCATAACAGTCTTCGGCTCTGGCCGTGTGCAAGAGGAGATTTTTCTTTTTTGTAACTTCCCACCCCAACGTAGCAGACAGTCGTCTTCCTGCGTCCTGCGGGGATTATTTACAAGTCAGAGATCAGTGTGTTGGGGGGAGTGGGCAAAACCTGTATCTTTCCTTCTGTCTTTTGGAGAAAAAGCCTGTGCTAACAGGTATGTGACCTTGGTTTCCTACTGAACATTTAAGTTGCAAATTCGAGCCATGTGGGCAGGAGTTTGAAATCAGGACAGTTGAATCGCGGGCACTTGTGCAGTCCAGCCTCTTGGATGAAACGCAGACCGACTTCATGGGGAAGCATTCGGGTGGAGCCGTGCATCCCATTTATGATCTTGCCCTATTTTTTTTTCTTTAGCCCTACCCAGTCTGATATTTCTCTTGGCATTCCTGGAGAGGTCCGTGCCGTTATTGGCAAGTGTGAGATACAGGAATATGGGGATTCCAGAAAAAGTTCATTACAGCGTTTCCCAAGTATTGAGTACATTCGTCATTTTTTTTTTTTTTTGGAAGGGAAAATGTGAAGGTATTGTTTGTCTTTAAAGTATTTATTTTTCTAAGCACAAATGCCTTAGCAACTGTATGTGAAGACAGGTTTATTTCAGCAGAATTTGTAGTCAGCCGTGTTCATTTATGACCAGGCAGTGGGGACGTGTGTCATCGTTTCATGTGTGGCTTTCGGGCATCATATAACCAAGCCGTGACCACTCCAAAAGACGTTTTGCCACTTTTTCCTGAGGCCATCACTACTTCCGTCTTCCTGAGTTGCACCCATCGGCCTCCTAGGTCTGCCCCTTTATAGGGACAGACCAGCATCGTGTTGTTTGTGATGCTTTGGGCTGCTGGAGGCGGGCTGCGGAGAAATGGGTCATGGAGGTCCGATCAGAGCGTCAGGAAGCGGGAAGAAGACCCGCATGTTCTGGATGCCCGTGCTTTGTGTCAGTGCTTTGGACCTCTGCGGGGCTTTCTCCCGACTCCGGTTGCTTTGTGTCCAACACTAGCAGGACGGGGTTTGGCAAAGTCTTCATTACCAAGGGCAGTGTTTCCGTCAACCATTTGCACAACACATGCGTAAGAATCGCATGTTGAAAATTTGCATCTGTTGACCGCCGAGCCCCGCCGCAGGCTTACTGAACCTGACTCTCCAGGCCTCGGGGCTGAGGAGTCTGCTCTTCCCTCCCAGCACCCCGTTCCCATCTCCCCCTCCCCCCTCCCCCTTCCTCACTCCCAAATTTCTTAGGCGAAGGATATTATCCAGGGACATATTTTCCAAATCTCCTTCATGATAAGAATCCCATGAAAGCCTTACTAAAAATACAAATTCCTGAGCCCCACCCTGGAACCCTGTTTCAGGTTCGCCAGCGGGGTGGGGCCTGGGAAGCAGGGAGAACGGAACCTAGTATTCCAGAAAACTCCAGATCCCAAGGCCAAGGTTGCCTGCTGGAAACCATCTGAGGAAAGACACCAGGCCCCACCCATGACTTTGAATGACGTTGCATCTGTTAATTAAAAGACAGCCAGAGACTATAGAAACTAGCGAGAGACTGAGGAAGACACGGCAAATCAAACCAGAAAGTTCTTTCAGTTCCTTTTCCCCACTAACCTGTTACATTTCTAAGACCCTTTGAAGCTTCCCAATTCTGCTGAGCTGAAGTCCAGATACAAAATCAGTCCTTATTCTCTGCTGGTGAAATGATCTAGGGGCAGCCTTCAATTTATTTTCTTTCCAGTAATTATTACAAAGAGAGCATTTCACTGGCCGTAACTTTTAAAAGCAAGAGTAACTTTTTATGCTTTTAAAGAAAAAAAATGTTTAAACACTTGTCATTTCTCATGTCTTCTGAAGTTCTCAACTTCTCCTACATATAAACTGTGAGCCTCTAAGGCCCCAAAAAACATGTATTGTTTATCTGTGTGTCCTCTGGGTGCACGTTGATGCCTACCATGTGAAAATGAACTCTCCGTGGGTGGGGGGAATATATTTTATTTTTCTCACTCGGTTTATTTTCTTTAGCTGGAGACTATCCGTGTTAAATTCAACTTTTTTTTTTCTTTTGTGAGGTCTCTCACGTGTGCTTGATTATTGGTTTATTAATTTGAAGATTTGTGGAGGGGAGCAAAAATGCCGATTTTTTTTTCTTCAAAAAAAAAAAGTTGTCAAACCAAGAGACAAAACCCACAATTGTCCATACCTGAAAAGAGATGTCTACATCCCCCATATCCTGCTGAGGAAATTTCATTGCGTATAAATGGGTTACTATTCGTTGATGGAAAAATTAAGTTAACTGGAATCCCCAGTTCGCCAGCCTTGCCAGCTGACTGAGGTATTAGTGTCCTGTGCAAGCTCCCAGAGCTATTAAATTAAATGGTCATGACAGGAGACCGCAGAAAAAGTCTTATTGTTGTCTGCAGAGATTGTGTACAGGTGTTGCTGGCCCGCTTTAGAATAAAAAAGGCCTCAGTATTCTCAAAAATCATTTCCTCCCCTGAAGAAAAGCGCCATCGTAAAATCGCCTTTTGCGGTACAGTAATTGCTGGCATTCAGCTTCAAAAGAAAATCCTTGAATATTAGTCAGGGTGCCGTTTCCGCCAGGTTCGCCGAAGGGACCGTCATTTTGCGTTTGATTAATAAAATGATTCCAGAAAAGAGAAGGAACTAGAATTTAATGCCCACAGACAGAAGTCGCTGGAAACACATCATTGCTTATGAAAATTGTTTTTCATTTTAAGAGACGCGTACGGTTCAAGCTTCTAGAATGAAGAAGCTTCAGTGCAAAACCTCTACTTTCCAGGTCGGCGTGGCGGCCACTCCGCTTGAGTTTATATTTTAACCCCGTGAAATGAAAACTCCGAGAATTTTATTGCAAACACAGAAGGTTAAATATTTACAGAAAGGAAGAAAAGTCCTTCTTAATCTAAGAAAAGCCATTTCTAATGATCTACAGCGTTTTGTGGGAGTAAAAGACACTCTTTGATGGTGAAGGGATCAGAAGTTACTGGGGCCCGTCGTGTGACTTCGTAAAATCCGTTCTTTCAGAGGCTCATCACCGGGCTCACCGTGAGTCCGGGGAACCTGTACTTGGGAACACCCCATTGTCCCCTGTTGAGGATACCTGTCCGATTTCCGGGACTGCCCTCCCCGATGGAGCCCAGCCTAGTTTCTGCTTCCGCCTGTGCTGGTGTCCCAGCTCCCCATTTGCCAGAGGACAGACACATACTTACATGTCTGTAGTTTGGGTAAATAAAGAAAAAAAATTTTTCCATCCCCGTAAAGTGACTCTCATTTCATGTATTCAAATTCGCAGGTATAACTCTTGCTTGGAAAGTCTCTCCACATTCTTCCAGTTGGAAATTCTGCCATAAATGAGCGAGAGCATCTCAGGTCTGCTCTTCTTGGCCAACAAGTTGGCCAAAAGAGTGTCAAACAGAGGAAAAAGCTAGCTTTCCTTTGGCTGACCTTTTTTCTGTACCCTGTGATAAATGGCTAAGTGTAAGGATTGGGTGATAAAGATGGTTATAAGTTAAGAAAGCAGATGCCTGGAGACACTAATGTGTCATTAATAAAGAAGATGGCTTCCAACCATGTGCTTGCTGTTGAAAACTGTCTTACCGGGCTGCCTGGGTGGCTCAGTCGGTTCAGCATCCAGCTTTGGCTCAGGTCATGATCTCACAGTTCGTGGGTTCGAGCCCCGTGTCGGGCTCTGTGCTGACAGCTCAGAGCTTGGAGCCTGCTTCAGATTCTGTGTCTCCCTCCCTCTCTGACCCTCCCCTGCTCACGCTGTCTCTCTTGCTCTCAAAAATAAAAATAAAAACAAATTTTTTAAAACTGTCTTACCGTACTTTGAAACAACATAATGTCTGAAGGAATGTCATGAATGAAGACACACCCTTGGATGTCACAGAGGAGGGACTATAGTCAGAAAATGGCATCAAGCACCAACGAAAGCATTCGCAAATGTACAGAAACATAAAATGACCATCTGGGAGTCTCGGCGTAGAGAGGGGAAATGGAGAAATGGCATCGGACTCCGCCTCTGACAGGAACGTGGGAAGAAGACCACAAAGACGGACTCACCTGGGAGGCCTTTCCCAGCCATTGAGGCTGGACCCATCCCCCAAGGCCTTTTACCATTTTTTTGATCTACTCCAAAGTTTATGCATCTGTGCCATATTTGGGATTCTTAAAGTAGACATAGGCCTTTCCTCAATCCCCAGCTGAAGTAGGCTTGCTAGCCCAAAAGACACATTCTCTACAATCCCAGTGGAAGAAAATCAGTACTGCACTGTCAGAACTTGCTGGAAATCACAGCGGTGAAAGAAGCAGAGGAGACCCAAGAAGTCTGGGTCAGCCCCTCGGTCCAGTTGAGCTGGAGATGCAGAGGGTGTCTGTGTCATTGGGAGCAAACGACGTGGCCATTATAAACAGACCATTGACTGGAATAGTCACAGAATACAGACTTTGGTGGTATCGAATTCCTTCTAGAACATTGCTCGCGACCGTACGGCCACCCACTCAAGCAGGTGACCCATCTGAACAGGAAGGCCCGTCAGTCTTGTGACTGGCCAGACGAGGTCCAAGTGCAAAGTGGGGGCTGGCGGGGCTGAACTCGTCGGCACATGTGACCGTGTTAACAAGAGGAGTTGCTTCTGGCAGAGAAGTCCGCGGACCAGCCGGACACGGTCACTTCCCCAGAACCAGCACGAGAGCCTGGTGACGAGGGCGTGGGCTGTGACTCGGCATCTTGCTGGGTTGAGGTCTCGCCATGAGAACACACGCCAGGGCCGGGGCCGGCAGGCGCCTTGGACTTCCAGAGCGACCTTGGGAACAAGTGGGAAGTCGCCCAGGCAGCGAGGCCTCGGGCCAATTATGCAATTAGCCAATGGCCTCTGCTGGCCGCTGCGTTTGTTTAGATAAATTTTGAAATCATCATCAAGCTCTTGAGCCAGAACCTGGCTCTGTGAGAAGAGAGACTGTGGAAACCTGCCTAGCGCCATGCATTATGGGAGTGGGGACAAGCTGCGTCCCCCCACCCCCGGCCAGGAGCACAGTCCCTCCAAGGACAGGCCTCCAGCTGCGTGTGGCCTGGCTTGGTCCCCAGTTGGTGGCGGGGGGGGGGGGCCCAGTGGCCGCTGCCCGGCCCCGCCCCCGAGGCCCCAGCTCAGGGGTCCCCCCCACCGCATCTAACCTGGGGGGGGACACTAATTAGCAAGGACTGAGGCCCAAGGAGAGGAGGGGGGGGGCTTCTGGCCTCTTCATTCCCAGAAGGTGACCTTTGGGACCCAGAAAGGGGTGCTTCCTTCCCGTGTCTCTCACTCATCCTCACGAACCCCTCCCCCCCAGAGGTGGTTTGTTCGAGGTTCATACGAAGTTGTGATGACGCCTGAGGGCTGTGGTGCCTGCCTCCGTGTCGCTCTAGACCCCGGGTCTCATCCCCATCTCGGTTTTCCTAACATAACTAAGCCCTTTGGGGAGTGAGCCGGCTCGGGCTTTTGCCTCGCCAGAGGGTGATCCCTGCCCCCCGCCCCCCAAACCTTCCCTTTTTGTTGTTGTTAAGTTTGATTTATTACTTAGCGGTTCTGGCCAGGCTCGATGGATGTTCAGAATCTTATAAATAATGTGGATTGAAAAGATCGTGCTGAAATGTTTATTGCATTCTTAGAAAGAGAACAAGGCAGGGCGGCGTGGAGAGCGCGGCCACGGCGAAGGAGGGGTGCATGTGGAGGGGGGGGAGGCTGCCTCGCTCCTCCGTCTGTCCTGCTAGCGTGTCCGTGAAAGACGGTGCTCTGAAAGGGCAGGAAGGACTCAAGAATGCAGAAGCGCTCCCGCGGGCGTACAGAATATACTGGAAGAATGTGAGGGCCATACGGAACTAATCATGAGACGCTCCCACTCCCACCTCCTCACACCCGCTGGAGGAGGGCTGCTCACGGAGCGGCCGGCGGCTCTGAAAGCTTCTCGGGGGCACCCCGGGCGGGCGTGGCGAGCCGTGTGCCAGCGTCTCCCATGACTCCCGTGCACCCAGCGCATCCGTGCTGTGAACCTTTGTTCCTCAGCTACGCCAGCCAATCCGGGCATCGCCCCACACCGGGACCCCCGTGCGGGGACGTGAACATCACACCAGCTCATCCGCATCCAACGACGGCGTCTGAAGCTGAAATCATACCAGCTTCGTGCTGTTGCCGCCATCGAATGGACGTCTGACTTTCTCAAGCCCTCCCGAGAGCCCTGGGAGGCAGAGGAAGGGTCTAAGTTTCTTAGTGGCTCAGGTCAACCTGACGCTGAACAGGAAGCCTGGCCGTCGGTGGAGACGGTTCCTGGAGTCGTGTATTCTAATAAGCCAGGCGGCCCAGCCACTGCCACCTGCTGCGGCCCCGCAGACTTCTCCGAACAGAGCCATCTCTGTCGAGAGGAAATGAGGCGGGCGTAATAATGGCGTGGGACGGGGACGGGACCACAGGGGGTGTGACAGCAAATGAGTTTAGTGCGTCAGGCACATCCCAGGCTGCGCCTCTTCCTCACGAGGCTGGGAGTCGCTGGGTGCCTGCTTTGTCCCCCCGGACAGTGGCCTTCCTGCCGGCTGGGGACCCCCTGACCCCTTATCCTCCTAGCGCCCCCACCCAGCGTGTTAACTGCATGGGCTGGAGAACTTCAAGTGAGCTTTCAACTCTGCCTCCCGAGACACTGCTCTCAGATGTTAGCGCCGGAAGGACTGGTGGACGGCTTGCTGATACCCAGCTTCCCGGGCCCGCAGAGGTCCGGGCTCCGCAGGGGTGAGGCGGGCCTGGAAGTTGGGTTTCTAAACCTCCCTTCAGTGGTACCAGCACACCAGAGATCCACGCTGGAATAGCGCTGCCCCAAACGCCAATGGAGCATCTCTGTTGTTGGGTGATTGTTATGTATTTCCTTCTCGGGAAGGCCTGGGACTAGAGGGTGGTCAGAAGTTACAGAGAACGTATGGAACGTGGACCGGGCTGTGCATTCAGCACAGAGGGTCCACTTTGCTGAAGACTCGAGTCCAAATCATCTGTGCTAAAGAGAAACTCAGGCGCGTCTGGCAAAACCCCAGCATTTCCCTAAAATGTGATTCTGTTGGGGACGTCTGGCTGGCTCAGTTGGGTGAGCCTCCAACGCTTGATTTCACCTCAGGTCTTCATCCCAGGATTGTGGGATTGACCCCCAGATTGTCTCTCTCTCCCCTCGACCCCTCTCCTGCTTGCACACTCTCTCTCTGAAATAAAAAAAAAAAATGTGACTGATGTATTTGAAGGATTTTGTAGAATATGTTTTCCCGGAAGTATGTATTCAGAGATGAACAGCTTATGGGTTAATATATTGACTTTGAGTTTTTTACGTGTGTCCCTTACAGTTCTTTTTTTATTCTTTTTTTGTTTAATGTTTATTTTTGAGAGAGAGCAGAAGAGAGACAGACAGACACACAGAATCCGAAGCAGGCTCCAGGCTCTGAGCCGTCAGCACAGAGCCCAACACGGGGCTCACATTCACGAACCTCGAGATCATGACCCGCACTGAAGTGGGATCCTTAATCGACTGAGCCCCCGGGCACCCGTCCCTCCCAGTTCTTCAGAACTAACACTCCATGATAACTGTGTGGTTGATGGTCGACGCTCATTCATTCATTCAGCACTTGGAGCCCTCAGTATGTACCAGGTACTCTTCTAGCTGCTAGAGTATCTTCCACATTATCGCCAAGGAAAGGTGTCGTTTGAAGTCCACACTGCTGACTCCTATGTGCCCCGGGCGATCAGTATTTGAGTCTACACGAGGAGGGGCTTTCCAATCAACCAAAACCCAAGTGCGTACGTAAGACAGTAACGTGTGTTCTGGGACATCTGTGCTGGGCGCCCGGGCATCACATGCCGGGGGACAGTCATGGGAGCGCATGGTCCGTCCTCGCGAGAATGTATGGACTCTCAGGGGAGGTCCTCCGTGAACCCGGTCCGTGGTCAGTTTACCCGTCATGAGCTGATGGCTGTAACGTATGCGTTCAGGGTACAGAAGAAGCCGAGGAAAAAGCAGTCCCAGGGGGCCTCAGGCACGGGAGAGAAGGCGTCACCGGGGAGGGGGCTTCGGAGCTGCGTGCCGGGTGTGTGGAGGGCACGGCGGGCTCTGGAACGGTGTGAGTGGCTCGAGCCAAGGCACGGAGGTGTGAGAGAGCGTGGCGCGCTCAGAGTGCGAGGCCGGGCTGGGAGAACTGGATCCTTTCGCGGGCAGTGTGTCAGACTTCGACGTCGCTGTTCTGCTTCGACATGATTTCTGAAATCTCTGACAGACCAAGTTCACCGCGAGGCCACAAACGCCTCCCAGCCCGATCTGACGTTCGGAGGGTCTGTTCTCTTTTCCGAGAGTGGAAATACCACCGTCAAACACCTTTTGTCATTTGTGCCAATGACATACATGCGGTGTGTCGGGTGTGATAGGCGGACGCTGGGCGCTGGCTGGACCGGCTAACGGGTGCTTGCTGATGCTGTGGGCGTCAATATGCCTTTCTCCGACTGTATCTTCAGGGTCTAATTAAGCCCCTTCCACACTGACCCCCTTCAGGGCAAGAGAGAGGAAGACTTCCACCTGGGTTACCTCATCCCCGAAAGTGAGGTCAGCCCCACTTCTTCTGGGCAGAACCCCAGGCAGGTTCCCCGGGCGCACCTGCTTCCCAGACTCCCCGCTCTGCTAACAGGGACTCCTTGGGCCCCGCGTCCCCGCTCACCCTTCTTACCAGTAGGATTGTTGATCAGCAGTTTTTAGGCCGACCGTATTCTAGAATGTCTGACTCGGGGTCCTGTCCATTAGTTTTCAGACGGCTCACTGGGAACTCATTGAAGCCCACTGGTGAGGCCGTAGGATCTGGGCGTGGCTTCTGTGGGTCTGTGTCTCAGGGCCACAGAGGGGTTTGGGGCACCAGCTCCGGGTCCACGTTTTCACTTAGGAGCGCCCTGAAAGTGCCGATCACCCTCCGCAAAGGTCAGGTGATACGGATCCTGGGAGGATTTGCTGGCCGTGGAAGGATGTCCCCGGGGCTGGGAAAACACGTTCAAGGATAGTAGGAATACGGGCCCCTGTCGGCTGAGCGTCCGACTTCAGCTCATGATCTCACGGTCCGTGAGTTCGAGCCCCTCATCGGTCTCTGTGCCGACAGCTGGGAGCCTGCAGCCTGTTTCAGATTCTGTGTCTCCTTCTCTCTCTGCCACTCCCCCACTCATGCTCTGTGTCTCTCCTCTCTCTAAAAAATAAACATTTAAAAAAATTTTAAAATAGCACAAATGGGGGCAGCGTCACGGCAGAGCCCCCGATGGGTGAAAAGGCCCCTTCCCTCCATGCAGCGCGCACGCCTGCGTGGCTCCCGTCCTGCGGTGAGGCCCCCGCGGCCTCCCTGGCCCTGCTGCCTTCGTACGTTTCCCAGATCGAACCACAGGCCACCGTGCGCTTCTGGTTGAAGGCCCATTTTCCAGGACCCGGTGCCAAGCAGCTTCTGAGTCTCTTTTGTTCTCTGTGTGCCCATCTTGCGATGCCCGCAGGCCTCCTAGCTCTGATGGCCTTCTTCCCGCTGTAGACAGGGCACAGGTGGCTTTCACCCTGTCCCTGCGGCCAAGCATCCCACTACAGCGATTTCGCGACGTGAGCATCGCGGGGCCCAGCGAGGCCTCAGACCATCGGGGCAGAAGATACAGATCCCGTCCGCAGGCAGACAGGACCTGCCTTTCATTGACATGCCCCTAAGGTGGGCATTCTCAGGCCTGCGGGCTTCCCGGCCCTTGGGGAGCTCTGCAGGCGCGTAAATTTCCCAGGCCGTGTTCACGACGGAAGCGAGGAAGGGCCGCCTGTCCTCCGCGGGGGTCCCCCCTGCTGGGCGTTGGCCGCGTGCTGCGGGAGGATGCGGCAGCATCGAAGACGGGAGGCGCTTGCACGCAGGGTGTGGACCACAGCGTCTTCTGTTCCAAAACTTCACATCATCGCGGCCACTTTGTAGCCAGAACCATCTCCAGCAGGAATAGCGGCAGCCGATGTCGGTCAGGGACGCGCCGTGTGCCCGGCAGCGTGCCAGCGCCAACCGTGCTGCCTCATCTCGTCTCCACGGCAACCGTGAGAGCAAAGAGCTAGTGTGGCCCCAATTTTAGGCTCCGAAGATGGGGCGCCTGGCCCGGTGACAGACCGTGGTCTGATGGTCCGGCCTGCACTACTGCGCCTGTCGTCATGCTGTACGGCCCCTCGAGTGCCTCCTCGCCCCTGTCATTCGGCGGAGAGAGAGGGAGAGGGAGAGAGCGAATCCCAAGCAGGCTCCACACTGTCAGCGCAGAGCCCAGGGTGGGGCTCGAACTCACAAGCCCTGAGATCATGACCTGAGCTGAAGTCAGACGCTCAACCGCCTGAGCCCCCAGGCGCCCCCGAGACTCAGCTCTTCAAATGAAGGGACCAAGTCAGGCTGCTGTCTCCAGCCCTTGCTTCTCTTTTCTCCACGGCTCTGACCAGTCATGCGTCTTGTCTGTGGTTCCCCGCTCTGTCGTGCGGGAGGCCTGGGGAACACGGAGATCAAGCTGGGGGCGGGGGCAGGGGCGACCTCCAGAGCACCTTGCTCCCAGAGCCCCAGAAGCGAGGCTGACTGCATTCACCCCGATTCTTGCACACGTTTGAGGGCCCCTCCCCCCCTCCTCCTTCTCACACCTTCGGACTTGAGCAGCCGGCGGCGTCCAGCAGGATTTATTGTAAAGCGAAACGGCCCCTGAGAAAGGCAACAGCGTCCGTCTTTTGGAGCCCGCTGCTCACTGGGGCCGAGCTGTCAGAACGGGCCATGTGGGCCCTCGCTGTAACCCGAGACACCACTCCTGCCAGTCGGACCACCGTCCAACCACACGCCCCCTGCTCGGCCAGGGCGCCCCGACTGGAGGGGGCCGGGGACCCGCGGACGAGTCCTCCCTCGCCAGCCCGCCTTTTTCTGCGCCTCATAATTAGTCCCCTTTCTGTTTCCACTTGTCATTACGTCACCCGTCATTCCAGCCGGCTTCTGTCATGTGTTCTTGCTGAGCTTACATGTCCTTAGCGCTCACGGATGGCAGTTCCTGAAGCCATGTAGGAAGGTGCCCTGACTCTACCCGCAGCGCGTTTCCAGATCCCTCCACGGGACTGCCGGTTTCTGGAAAGTGTTAGCACTCCCTGCCCCTCCCGCCCAGAGAACCGAGGGGCACCCGTGCAGGCACACGGCTGATGTACTCAGCTCGGTTTGGCCCACCCGCTGCGCCCCCCAGGGCTCACACAAGTAGCACCTCAGTGCAGGCAGGGACTTCTGTCCTGTTGTTCACTGCTGTATCCCCAGTGCCTGGCAGAGACGCTCCTCAGCATTTGTTAAAAAACTGGAGGGGCTCAGTCGGTCGGGCGTCTGACTTCAGCTCACATCACGATCTTGGATTTTGTGAGTTCGAGCCCTGAGTCGGGCTCTGTGCTGCTGACAGCTTGGAGCCTGGAACCTGTTTCAGACTCTGTGTCCCCTTCTCTCTCTGCCCCTCCCCTTCTCATGCTCTCTCTCTATCTCTGAAGAATAAATAAACATTAAAAAAATTTTTTTAAATCAAAAGCCGTGACAGAGATGTGGAGTCGGGAGGCCATCCGATGTACTTGCTTTCCCAACGGCAGCAGGAGCGGGGATCTTCTGTTTCGTTGTGGATCGCACACTCACGGGGCACTCGATGTGCAGCGCCCAGCACCGCTCACGGTGACAGGTGCGGCTCGGCAGAAGCACTGCGGTGGCCGGCGTGGTATGCATCCCCCTGCACCTGCCTGACCCACACCCTCGATGGGCCCCTACACGGCATGCTCTGGGGAAGGAGGGAGCCCCGAGGGGAAGGCTCCGCGCTGCTTGCTCATCCCCTCCAAGGGGCTCCTGCTAGCCTTGTTTATAGAAAGGGGGACCCTTCACCCCGATCTTTGCTCCAAGCACCTCTTCATCTCCTGTTCGCTTTGACTCTTCGGGACGCATCTAGCGCGTTTTCCGCGAGAACGTGTGTAACGCAGTTGGAGACGCGTCTGTGTAAGAGTGTCTGAGGCCTCTGGATGGGGGGGTACTGCAGTGGGACCCCCGCCCACGGGGAGATGAGGAGGGATGGGCGCAGGACCGCTGGCCGTTCAGCGCCGCGCCGGTGAAGCAAAACTATCCGTGTGTTATTACCCTGACCACCTTCCCAATAACTGGAGACAGATAGTTATGTTTTCTGATGGTCTCTCGACTGCGAGGTCTCGGTTACAAGTCAGAGGAAATGACTGTGGCATGTTTAGGTTAAAGAACGTGACATATTTTTAAAATGTGCATTTTTTGAGAGAGAGTACGAGCAGGGAAGGGGGAGGAACAGAGAGAGGCAGACACAGACTCTGAAGCAGACCCCAGGCTCTGAGCTGTCAGCACAGACACGGGGCTCCAATTCACGGATGTGAGATCATGACCTGAACCGAAGTCGGACACCCAACCGAGCCACTCGGGTGCCCCAAGAACATGTCATTCATTTGAGTGATGTTGGATGACTTGCAAGATTCCAAGGAACCACGGAGCCAGCCAGGTGTCAGGAAGGGTCGGAACCAAGGTGCATCCTGGGACCTCCGGGCCCATGGTGTTGGCCCCGCCCCCCCACCCTGGAGCATCCCCGTTACTGTGACTGAGCCCCAACTCTGCTCAGTCTGAGCCCCACGATTCCTGGGGGAGGGAGCCCAGGGGCCTCATGGGGGCTCTGCCACCAGGCCCCTCCGCTGTGCGTCAGTCAGGGTCAAGTTGAACAGACACCGCTGCTTTCTACCCCCACCCCACCTGCCAGGGAGATGTACCCTGGAGGTTCAGAACTCAGACACTCAGTTCAAATAATCTCAATCTAATGATTTGCTTTAAAAAAAAAATTAAAAATCAGACGGAAGAACATTTAATGTATCAAAAAACTACCCTCCTTATACCCCCGTCCCGCCTTTCTGTACCCAACTTTGGGCTTTGGCAGCAGCTCCCTGCTGTCCCCCTGCCTGGGGTCCCTAATTGAGGCCAGGTGACGTCCCCCAGTCCAAACACCACAAACGAAAGGGGTTTGTAATGGGGAATCCATAGCTGACCGGAGCCGTCCAGAAGTCTTCTGACACGTGGCCAGGAGGGAATTGTCAAAACAAGATATCCGTAGCAGAGTTGCTGACTGTCTTCGCAAAGACACTTGAATTTCTGCCAGATTCCAGACAGATTCCCATTCCCCGGGGGGTAACGCCCGGCACGGCGAGGGGATTGTCCTTAGCCAGCATCGATGCGCCAGAGAACAGGCACTGGATTATTGACCAGACGTGTCTTCATGAGCTGCTTTGGACGGCTGCCGTGGAGGGGCCGGCAGTTCACGGCGGGGCCGCGCGGGGACCGGGGCCATCTGCTGGGCCGGGCGCACTCCGGGGAAGGAAGCGAGTACCACGGGAAGAGCACAGATGGGGCCTAGAAACAAGCCCGCACTTTCTGCGCGGGGGACGGCAGTAACGCGAGGTCGCGCGCCGTCCTGTCGGGAGGGGGATGGTCTGGGGCGCGTTTTGTGTTGTGTCTGCGGAGGCAGAACGGGCGGAGTCCCAGCCTCTGGGGAGGCCCCCAAAGAGCCCAGCGCAAGTGTTTGCCCCCGCCGGGCCTGACCCGCAGTAGGCTCTGGTGTGGTCCACGCTGACCCTCTTGGGCAGACCTGACCCCTTGGCCGTGACTGGGTCTGCCCTGGCTGGCGAGGAGGGCTCTCACGTCCGCTCTGTGCTGACCAGTGTCAAGTGTGGGCCTCGTCGGGGCCCCGTGGCCGAGGCAGAGCCCCTCGACGCCCAGCGAGGCCAGTGCTTGCTTCCCTGCCCGTCCCCGGCCCGTGTCCGCCCCCTTGCCCAGCTCCTGCGGTCTTAATTCCTTTTAATTTCCTGTTTCTGGGCAAGCCCTTCCTGTCGTCCCATCCCCCACTCGGGTCAGGCCACCTTCCCCGATTCCTGCTTCCTGCCCAGACCGCTCCTGCCTCTGGCCCCCAGATGTCTCCCCACGCCAACCTCCTTCCCCACAGACGCCGCCTTCTCTCCAGACTTGACTTTTTTCCAGCGTCCCTGTGACACCAAGCGTTGCCTCGTGTCCACAGGGACCAGGGGGCAGGTGGTCCCCACGTGGGGCCTGGGCCTTCGGAGGACAGTGTGTGAGGAAGGGCCCCTCTCCGCGCCCTTCTGGAGCCCCTCCAGAGAAGAGCGCGCCCTTGCCTATCAGGACGCGTGTCCCTTCCCAGGACGTGGTCACATGGGCCGTGGCCCCGAGGACACTGGCTTGCAGCGCTGTGGCCATCTTGCTCGGGCAGGTAGCAAGGGGCCAGGCCCACGCTCGTCCCTGGGCTGTGGTCCTGTCCGAAGGCAGGGACAGACACGACATAAAGCCGGAGCAGCAAGGTCTGTTGAATCTCTGTTTTCTTGGCGTTCCGTCAGAACCAAACCCACAGGCCGGTCCGAGGCCGATTCTTTGCCTTGTTACGTGCTCCTCTGAGGGGGCCTCTCACGCAGCGTCACAGACCACGGCTCCCACTGTAACCCGGCCGGCGCTCGGTGGTCTCTGCCCGGGTCATGTCCCCTCCCGAGCCTGGCCGCCTCCCAGGGAACGCGACCTGAGGGCCCAAAACCAGCCCTGCTGCTGAGCTGTTCCCTCCCCGGGGCTCTCCTGAGGGCAGCGTGGGGCGCCAGCCTCCGAGCCCCCGCTTCCCTACCTGCAAATTGGGGAAAGTCGTTGCTTTGCCAGCCCCTTTGCCCCAACTTCTCGGGAGAAGGGCATGGGGTTTGAGTGTAGAACATTCTGAGCACACACGTGCCGAATAGCATCACAGCAGCTCTGACTTTTCTTCTTAAATGTTTATTTTTGAGAGAGGGGGTGTGCGAGTGCCTGTGAGCCTAGGAGGGCCAGAGACAGGGATTCAGAGGCTCCGGAGCGGCTCCAGCTGTCAGCACAGAGCCCGAGGCGGGGCTCGAACTCCCGAACCGTGAGATCATGGCCTGAGCCGAAGTCGGACGCTCAAGCGACTGAGCCACCCAGGCGCCCCTGGCTTTTTTTCTTTACTTCTGTTCTCGTTACGCTGCTTTATTTGCATCGATGGTACCGTGATTCTGCCAGACTGGCCGGCACCCTGCCACGGGGCTGATGGTGCTCCGGGCCCCACCTCAGAGCCCCCAAGGGCTTTCCTCGGCCTTCTAGGCTCCCCTTGGGCTGGCTTCAGGTCTCTCCTCCTGGGCCGGCCGCCCCTCTCCCCTTGGCGTCCAACTGCAGCCGGCGTCCACCTGGCCCGGCCGCCCCTCCTGTGGCTAATGACCCAAAGGGACGCTGCCAGACAGTCGGCCCTGAACTTGCAACCTTTCCTGGACACCCGCCCCCGCTGGGCTGCGGCTGGAGCCGGGCTCCGTTTCTGAACTGGACCCCACCTGGCTGTCCTTGTGTTCACCCCTCTTCCTCCTCTCCTGGGCTGAGCGACAGACATCCTGCGGCCCGGGCCGCACACGGGCACCGTCTTAGGCAGCGGGGCGTGCATGGTCACGGTCATCGTAGCTCCCAGCTCTGCCCCGGGAGCCTCGGACACCTCATGGGACTGGATTCTCACGAAACACCTATGACATCAGTGTTTGGGAGCTTTGGTGGGGCCGGACTCGGAGGCAAGGAGCTCTGGGCAGGTGGGAGGTTGGCTGTCCCTGTCCCCCAGACCCAGCGTCTGGGCCACCACATCAGACTGCACGCTCTCTGTGGCCATAGACCCACCCCCAGCCCCAGCCTAAGGAGAGGAATGTTTATTAGTGACACGGGCACAGAAGGGCAGAGGACCGTCAGTTAATGGCCGAACCTGGCTGGAGGGGCATCTCTGGCCCCCGGGCCGTGAGCAGGCGTCCGGAGGCAGCGGAGTCCGAGCCGAACGTCCCAGACTGTGGTCCCGTGTCAGGTGGCGGAGGCGGTGAGGTCTGGTGAGCAGATGGAGCCCCCAGGGCTGCCCCGGACGGCTCACCCTCCAGCAGAGAAACGGAAGCCTGAGGATGGGGTGGGTGCCAAGTGAGAACAGAACCAAAGTCAGAAAATCAGAGAAGCCTTTGGCTCAGTTCTGTAAGCACAGCGCTGTTGGGAGGGATCGTGGCGCGGAGCTGCGGTGTGAAGCCGATCCCACGGGGGCCTGGGGAGGCTGTGAGGGACCCTCTCCGCACCCTGCGGGGCCTTCCCCAGCTGCCGAGCTCCCCGGCTCGGGGTGCAGGGCCCCGCGCTGCCCAGCAGAGCCCGCCCGGCCCCGGCCCTGCAGCCTGGGAGTCAGGACGTAAATCCGCCCCCTGCTCTGCCGGCTGCCTGCTCTTCCCTTCGCTTATTTGCCCAGTAATGGGATTACAGGGGACATTTACATGAACTTTGGAAAACAAATATTCCCAGTTTTATCCTCTGCTGCTTATTAGCTCCGGACTCCACCGCGAGAAACCTGTTTGATCCGTGAGAACCGACCGCGTAATGCGTGAGCAAATGTCACCTGTGCACAGGCGCAACTGGAAAAAAAAAAAACCCCAGCCGACTACAGGCGTGTTTCACAAACGCCTGCCGTGGGCCCTCAGAGGTCCTCAGCCGTCCTCAGGGGCAGGAGGGGGCTCGTGGGCGCTGCCTCTGGGCCTGGGGACACGGGAGACAACGCGACAGTGTGTATTCTGGTCCGAAGCAGCCACTGACCCCAGAGCAGCTGGCACAGCTGTCCTCTGATAAGTAAAACCGGGTGAAAAGACTTCAGATAAAATTGCCCTTCCCCCCACCTCCCACCCCATTGCCCTGCATCCCCCCCACTGCACTTAGCTCCGCACCCCTACAGCTGAGGGCGGAAGTGCCCGGAAGTGCCGTGCTGACATCTGCTCTCACTCTCTCCAGGAAGGCCAGACTTCCTAATCCTCCTCACCCCCTTCCTCCCCCTCCTCCTCTTCCTCCTCCTCCTTTTGTTCTTCTTCCCCTTCCTCCTCTCCGTCGTCCCCTTCTCCTTCCCTTTCTTCTTCCTTCTATCCCTCCTCCCCCTCCTCTCCTCCCTCCTCCCCTCCCTCCTCCTCCTCTCCCTCTTCTCCTACCTCCTCTTCCTTCCCCTTCCTTCTCCTTCCTCCTCCTCCCCCCCTTCTTCCTCCTCCTCCTCCTCTCCCTCTTCCTTCGTTCCCTCCTCCCCTTCCTCCTCCATAAGCACTGGGAGCTGTTACCTGTGCTCAACCACGGGAGCAACAGCAGCAGCACAGCCTCCATTAGTTCACGGGTTTCCAGTGTCTCGCTAGAAAGAAGTACGGACCACGAGTCCAGACGAACAGCCCTTCGGAGCACTCCCCGGGCCCCGCCCCGTCCGGAGAGGGGCTGGTCTCCTCACAGCTTTTGTTAATTGCTGCGAGTGGCCTGTAAATATCGCAGGTGGTTGAGTAACCGTCATCTGGTGAACTGACCGGAGGAAGTGGACGTTTCTTTCCGCTCCCGTACCTCTGACATCTCTGCTGCCCCCCCCCCCCACGGGGGGCACTGGGTGTCGGGAGGCAGGGCCCGCCTGGCCAGGCCGGCGCAGAGCGAGGCGAGGAGGGAGGGTCCCAATGCAGGGGCTCGCCAGGTGTTCTGCGCCGGGGCTGGGGGCAAAGAGCATCCATTGTTTGAGAAGTTGGCAGGTTCCCAGAAGCCCAACCGTCCCGCCTCGTTCTGAAATGTCAAACATTTCCCTTGCTGGGGGATGGACGAGCAGACCCCTGGGGTTTGCACACTACTCGGAGGCCAGAGAAAGGAGTTCTCTCTGTGGCACGTGACAGAACCCGAGTCCCAGTCTTCCGTGACCTCCGGCCTGAGCCGCTTTGCTGAGGCTCTTCCCTGCCCCCGGCTCCGAGGGAAAGCAAGTTGTAGGTGCTTAGACGTGGGGGGACTTTTGTTTTTAAACGATGGTGATCTCCAAGGGCTTCTCACCGAAGTATCGGCAGATGAAGTATGTCTGTCTGGGGTTCACGTCAAAGAGCCCACCGGGGACAGGCGCGGGGAGGGGCCCCAAGCCCCGTCTGTCACAGGGCACCCTACTCTCATCGACTTCTGTCTGTTTCAAAGTTACCACCGTAGACCGTGGAAAGGAGGGAAGGAGAGAGGAGAAGGCGGGGGGAGCAAGGAGAAACTCTATATCCCGGATTCTCAGCCCAGAGGAGTCCGGCCCCTGTCGCTGACAAGCCCCACACTGCGTCGGGGGCCAGGATACCCCCTGCAGGGGCCCCACTGGTGCGGAGAAAGGGGAAGCGGTGGGACAGGGGTCAGTGCCCCCTGGATCCAGGCCGCTCTGCCTCCCTCTCCCCAGCAGCAGCAGGGCCTTCGGGAAGAGAGCTTTTCCTCACGGATGAGATGCGGACGAGATTTCTCCCCCCTAAGACGCAGCAAGTAAGCAAGGGGACCCGACCGAACCCCGAGCGCAGCGCGGGAGTAGCCACGCACAGCGCCGCCCAGCCCTCCCCGGCCCTAGAACGAGCTTCGGTGACTTCCCGACACAGCCTTTTGAGGAGAGACTCCATTCAAGAACGGTCCCGGAGCCGTGGCCGGGCTCCAAGACGGCCAGACTCTTAAAGAGCAAGGATCTCCGGGCGGTTAAGACGTGTAAGCACCTTCTCTTTGGCCCAAAGAGTCCAGAACGGCCTTTGCCGGCCATCGTCACTGGCCATCTTGAAAGGACGTCCTCAGTTGACGCTCCGCGCCCCGGTTCATGGAGACCTGCTGGAAGTGGCCGAGCCAGCAGGCCCCTGTTCGAAGATCTAGTTTTCATGGCTCCCAAAGGCGCCTTTGCACCGTTGCACGGGGGCCTGGTTGACCACGTGGCCTCTGGTTAGTGTCCGTGGCGCCAGGAGCCCACATGCGTCTTCGGTTTTCAGGGTGTCGGGTGCCCTGGGTCACCTCTCTGTGGTGCGTTCGGAGGGCTCACAGTGTCTGGGATGGGGCTGTTAGCAGCTGAAAGAGGAGTTGTTGTATTTTTAAAAAATGTTAATATTTTATTTTTGAGTGAGACAGTGTGATCAGGGGAGGGGCAGAGAGAGGGACACACAGAATCTGAAGCAGGCTCCAGGCTCCGAGCTGTCAGCACAGAGCCCGACGCGGGGCTCGAACCCACGAACCGTGAGATCAGACCTGAGCCGAAGTCAGATGCTCAGTCAGCTGAGCCCCCAGGCGGCCCGAGGAATTGGTGTATTCTAGTAGTTCCGAGAGGGCCCGCCACCCGTCTGCTGGGTGGTCCCATTAAAGGCCTCAGCCCAAGAGCTTCTGTCCGGTCCCCTGGTGTCTGGGTGGGGGTTGTCCACTGGTGCTGACCACTTTTTGAATTTTTTCTTTCCTTGGCTTCCTTGACACGTGTCCTCAGCTTCTCTCTCCCTGCTGGCTGTTCCTCCTTTGTCTTTTTTTTTTTTGTATGTTTTTAATTTATTTTTGAGAGAGAGAAAGAGACAACGCGAGCAGGGAAGGGTCAGAGAGAGAGAGGGAGACACAGAATCGGAAGCAGCTCCAGGCTCCAAGCTGTCAGCACAGAGCCCGATGCGGGGCTCGAGCCCACGAACCGCGAGACCACGACCTGAGCCGAAGTTGGAAGCTCACCCGGCTGAGCCCCCCAGGCGCCCCCCTTTGTCTTTGTGATCGGTTCTTGTCCCTTGTAGTCACTCGATACGTTTAAACATTTATATAGAAGAGGGCGCGCGGTGCCTCTTCTGGGGGTGAGGCTCTGTGCGGTCCCGGGTGGGCTCAGTCCCTGTCTCGGACACTCAGGTGCCAGGGGCAGTAACGACAGGTGCCCGCGGCCTCTGGCCGTGGACCGCACGCGGTGTGTGTGCGAGCCCAGCCCGGGCGTTGGGCGCCGACTTCCCAGCCGGCCGCCGTCTCTCACTCTCCTCTCTTGTTCCGCTGTTCTCAGACCCGGAGCCCGACGTGACGGCTCAGGGTCCCTTGTGTCCGCCTCTCCTTTGGCCTCCCCCCCTCAGCCCAGAACCCCCGGCTGCACGGTGAGCCTCACGGCCTCGAGGGCCCTCCCAGCCCCGGCCCTGCGTGTGCCCGAGACAGCACGGCCCCAACTCCATCCTGCCTCAGCGCCCAGGCCTCCGCCTTGTCTTGGGGGGAAGCGTGGGCTCGGGAGCGCTAGCGGCCGCCCCCCGACGCTCCTCGGGCCATCTGCGTCCTCCGCTCCTAGGATCGTTCCCTGATACCAAGCAGGACAGTGTCCCCATCCGGCCAGGAAGTAGCGGGACTCCTGCCCAGTGGAGCTCTCACCACTCGAAGATGTTTCTGGAGGCAGAAATGCACAAAAAGGAGACTTGTTCCGGGTCTGGCAAGAAGATGGACGTGTTCACATGCACGTGCGCACACGCACACACATGCGACAGCCTCTCCCCAGCATGCTGACGGCATGCTGACGCACAGCCGACTTTAGGAGGAAGAGAGGAAATCCCCGGATGAAGGAAGGGCAGCGGGAACTGGAAATCTCTGGGATGGGACGATTCTGTGAAAAACCAGACAGTAAACAGCTGAGGCTCTGCGGACCGCGGGCGGCGTCACCTCGTCGTCTTTGTCTTTCCTGACAAGCCGTAAAAAAACAGAAAAACCATCTCTCGGCTCGGGGGGTTGTGCAAAAACAGACCACCAGCCAGGTTTGGCTCAACCTTGATGTAGATATTCGGGTCTATGTCCCTACAAAATCAGGGGGAGAAATCCTAGCTCCCTGACGGGGGGTCGGTACAGTCAAAAGATCAGATCATCAGAGAAAGAGGGTGTCTTGGGAGAACATCGCCCCTCTCCCAGGGAGGTGACAGCAAAGCGAGCCAGATGTGTGTAAGTCCCTTCTTAATATTTACTGCGAGGGGCGTGTTCCGCCTTACGTGGGTCGAATTGAAAATACATAGTGCATGGACTGCGTGGGACGCCGGAGGCCCGTGGAGAGGTTTAGGGCGTCTGTGAACTTGGGTGGGGAGGCAGATTGTGTTCTGACTTCTACGAGCCTCTTAGTGAGATGCAGCCTCTTCTTCGGTTAAGAACGTAGGCAGGAAACCACAGTACTGTTCGTGGTCCCGGGGGCTTAGTCACCAGTGGAAATCACAGGCATTTCCGCATCCAGATAGAGTGTGTTACTCTGATCTCAGATAGTTAAAATACATATTCAGTAAGCACATTTTGTTATAACTGGGAATTAAAAAAAATTTTAATGTTTATTTTTGAGAGGGAGAGAGAGTGTGAGCAGGGGAGGGGCAGAGAGGGGAGACACAGAATCCCAAGCAGGCTCCAGGCTCCGAGCTGTCAGCACAGAGCCCAACGTGGGGCTCGAACCCACAAACTGTGAGATCGTGACCTGAGCCGAAGCCGGATGCTTACCTGACCGAGCCACTCAGGCAGTCCCCCTAACTGGGAATTTTAAAACACACTTCTGAATAATTGTTGAGCCAAAGAAGAAGTTGCCGAAAATTTTTAAATACATGGAATTTAGAAACGAAGAGCAGTGCAGCTTTCTCACAGGAGAAGTTTGAGGCTTACCGGGGCCGGAAAGAGGGCAGAGGAATGAGTTGAATTTCGGTTCAAGCAGAGTGAAGCCAAACAAAGTCTACGAATACTAAGATTAATGAAAACAGATGCAGAAATTCAAAAAAAACAAAAATAAATGACAGCTGTCAACAGTGTCAGGACGTACTCTTGGGGGGCGCCTGGGGGCTCAGCTGGTTAAGGGTCCAACTCTCGGTTTCAGCTCAGGTCATGATCTCACGGGTCATGGGTTCGAGCCCTGTGCTGGGCTCTGTGCTGACAGCGCAGAGCCTGGTTGGGATTCTGGCTCTCTGCCCCTCCCCCACTCACGCTGGCTGTGTCTTTCTCAAATAAGCTTAACAACAAAACGTATTCTTGGAAAAGGTGAGCAAGAAGAGGCATCCCGAGGCAGGGCTGGCCAGGGAACAGCACTCCACTTCGTGGTGTCGGAGACGGAGACGGGAAGGACGCCACATGGCGGCGTGCTGAGATTACACGAGAAGGTCACGAACGGTTTTACGCCAGTACTTTCGAACACTCAGAAAAAAGCGGGCAGTTTCCCAGGAAAATATAACTTAACAAAACCGACTCAAGAAGGGAAGGCAGGACTCCCACGTCGGAAACCGTCCAGGCCTGTAGGGTGAATGTGGAGGACGCACCGCGGAAGCGTTTGTCCGTTTATTCAACAGACACGCACGAAGTCTCCGCTCCAGGTGCCGGCGGAGCAGCTGGGGCATCGGCGCTGGGGGGGGGGAGGGGTGATCCCAGCTCGGTGCCTGACGTCAGTTCCACCCAGGACGTCCGGTATGAGGAAGTGGTCTCTGTTGTCTGTGCCCAACACGGTAGCCGTTGGCCACGGTGACTTTTGAGCACTTGCCGTCTGGTGAGTGCAGCTGAGAAACTGAGTTCCTAACTTTATTTAACTTTATGTATTTTTTACATTTTTTAAAATTTTTTTATTTTGGAGATGCCTGCAAGAGCGAGGATGGGGCGGGGGGGAGGGGGGAAGAGAGAGAGAGAGAGAGAGAGTCAGTCCCAAGCAGGCTCCATGTTCAGCACGGAGCCTGAAGTGGGGCTTGATCCTGCGACCCTGAGATCATGACCTGAGTCCAAGTCAGGAATCAGATGCTCAACAGACTGAGCCACCCAGGCGTCCCCATTTATTTTTAAACTTTAATGGAACTAGCAGGTACCTGGCTAATACCATCAGTGGTGTGTTAGTGGCTTCCTAGGCGAGCACAGGGAGTGGACTCTCGGGACTGACCTTTCTGGAACAGCTGCGCAGTCTGAGGTGGACAGTGCTGGTGGCCAAACCACCACGTGACCCGGGGCCTTTGATCTGCCTGTTCCTTCCCGGACACGTCCCCGCGCTTTAGCTCCTCGCTTCCCGCTTGGGGCCTCAGTAGCCCAGGACCCGGCAGCGAGCAGCCGTCTCTGGAGTGCTGACTTTGCAGCAGCCTGTCCGCTGGCTGTTCTGACAGACAAGTGACTTAAGTGTCTTGGGCTCACGAAGAAACGGCCAAGCCACGCAGAGACGGAGAGCGTGGATCCCAGATGGGGTGTTTCCGTGCAAACCCCAAAGCCCTCCGCGTTGTCGATGCCTCACGCTGCCCACGGAAGCCCCCGCCCCCTCCTCCCCCGAGGCCCCCGCCCGAGCCCCCGGTCTGGCTGGCATCTGGGGGCAGCGAGTCGGCAAGTCTCCAGGGTCCCCGGAGCCCTGGCCTTGCAGGCCAGCACCGTGCGGCGCCCCCGGGGCAGCTGACCCCCACCCCGAACAGACTGACGGCTGGAGGGGGACACAGACGGGCCGTGTCCGCCGTCCCCCGGGAAGGCAGGTAACAGGCTGTGCGACGCCCTTCGGTCCCGATCGCTAAAGGGGTCTCTTCGTGCTTCTGTTTTCCCAGGGATGATCATGGTGATTTTACTGCTGCTCGTGGCCATCGTGGTGGTGGCTGTGTGGCCCACCAACTAGTGGCCGTGAAGGGACACCTGCCAGCGATGGAGAACAGCTCAGCACCCCCTTGGTACACGGAAAAGCCTCTCAATAAATTCTCCCCGACGCTCTGAACATCCGCTGTGCGTTGCTTCAGTAAAGCAAAGAGTGTGACGGCTCCGGGGGGCTGCCTGGGGCCCCAGGCCTGGCCTGACCCTTTTGGGGTCAACCTCGGTCGCCGGGGTGCTGGCCCAGGGTCCCACCAGGGGTCGTGCCCCGTGGCTGCTGGTGGCTTCTGGCCACCCCGCGGTGCGCTGGGCACTTAGTGGCCGAAAATATGTGTCTCTCTGAGGACGTCACATGCCCACGGAGGAAACAGAGTCCCTGTGTGTGCAGGCGGGGGAGGGGGTTGGCCGCCCGGGCATGTGTCCGCGTGTGCACCTGTCACCCCGCCACCCCGCCCGAGTCACCACGCCCAGGGCTTGCTGCCGTCACTCAGAAGGCTGGACTCCACTTGGGGAACTGCCTTCAGGGCCAGGAGCACGTCCTGTTCTCTGGGACCGGAAACCCATTTTCCGAGGCTGAAGCCTGAGGGTAAGTGGCCACGCCGTGTCTGTCGGGTAAGGTGGGTGCCGCGGGGCGCTGTCAGGCCGGAAAGCCTGGCTGGGGCTCAGAGAAAGGTGTGATCCGGAGGCCAGGAGGGCAGTGCCTGTGAGGCTGGGCTCAGGACGGGGTGCTCCCAAAGGAGAGAGGCCCTGCCGCACGGGGGCCCAGGGCCGCGGACAGACGGGGGGAAGGGGGGGCGGGCGGTTGCTAACGGATCACCCAACGGAAGATCAAGAATCTGCAAACCCACGTCCTCCAGTCTTGTCGTGCAAAACCCCGAATCTATATAAACAGCGTCTCCTTGGAAGCCCCCCCCCACTTCAGGGCTCCCGGGAGGCGGCATTGAAGGTCTGTTTGACTTTCTCACCTCCTCTTGACTTGCTCAGCACGGAGCCCCGGCAACTTGTGGGGCGTCTTTGAGCCCGAGCCACGGTGTCCTGGCTCAGTCACACGGAAAGGCCTTTTCAAGCCAAACACTGAGCCGATGTCGGCACACAGCGGCTTCTGTTCTTTTGACTGAGCAGCTCCGGGCCTGGCCCTGCTTGCTGGGCGACCTGGACAAGTGACTTCACTTCTCTGGACCCGTGGGCAGGGGAGGGGGTGATGTGCTGGCCAGCCAGAACGTGAGGGCCTACCATCTGAGCCTGGGGCAGTGCCACGCCTGGGGGCGTTGAGGGGCAGGAAGGACCACTCCCCCAGGTCATTAGCGTCCTCAGGGCTGGGCTTCTCACGGGAAACCCCCACCGCCCTGAACCAAAGGGCCCCTCGCTGGAATGGGCCACTCTGGGGGCATCTGTGGCCTCGAGACCCACCCTGGAGTCAGGTGGCCAAGGTCAAGGCCTCAGGTCCCAGCTCAGTTCGGCAGGGCCTGGCTTCCGCCTGCAGGGGGTCAGGCCTGCATTCCTGCAGCCCCACACTCGGAATCGGCTGCGTGGGTGGTAAGACCCCCCCCTCACCCTAAGCGTCAAGAGAGGCGAGGTGGGGCCTTAGCCCCCATCCCCTTGAGAACTTTCTCCATGAACGTAAACTATATTAAAATAGCAGTATAAGTATTGTTTAACTTAGGCGATTATTAATGGTAAGCATTTAAAGGCTGGATACCATATAAAGAAATCCAGACACCTGCTTATAGCTGGTGCTCGGGTCCTGTCGAAATTCATCATTAGTAGTGACTATACCCGAGCCTTCATCCTCATTAGCCCCAGGAGGATCTGCTCCTTTCAGGGTCCCCTGGAAGGCGTGTATCCACGCACAGGGCCGCTGCAGAAGCCCCCCAGTGGCCCCCCAGGCCTGTCTGCCCCACTTCTTCAGCCCCAGATTAAAATGGGGGCTCCCTACACAGGACCAAACTCCCCCGTTGTCTGTTGGGCTTCCCGGCCCGGCCCAAGTTAAATGGGGTGTTGCTCCCCGCTTATTTTAAAAAGCGAGCCGAGATGCATCTTTCCTCTGATCGCCTCGTACAATGTCAGACTTCCTCACAACGTCCTGCCAGTGACGAAAAGCCGAAAAGCGGTTACGGCTTCCGGCGTGGCTCGCGGCCCTGGGCGTCTCCAGTTCGGTACCGCAGTGAGCTCACTGTCCCGGGGCTGGGGTCTCACCGGCTCTCTTGGCTCTTTCACTCCCTGTTTTTCTCGGCATGGTCCTTATGTGTCTCTATTTAGTCTTAAGAAGCATGGAAAAAGGTCTGTTCAACAAAACCTGCAGCCTAGGCCGTCTCCGCCGGGAGCGGGAAATAGGCACGCCAGTCCGGGGCGGGGGCAGCTCAGCAAGTGTGGGGGCCTGGCCTCCCCAAAAGTGGGGCAGAGCCTGGGAAGCATCCTCACCCAGGAGGGTCTGGGTTTTGGCCTGGGCCGTAAGCACCCTGGGCCCCCAGCCCCGACAGGGCAGCCCAGCCTCCTTAGGCATCAGCGGCCGTGTCTAAATGGGCCAGTAGGCCACCTCGGGCTTGCTTCCCACACTGACCTTGGCAGGTGCAGCCCGAGGCCCTCGGGAGCAGTGAGGCCACTTCCTTCCAGCCTGGGGCCTGGCTGCAGGGGTCCCGAAGGCATGACAGCACTCTTTGGGCATAGACACCTTTTTTTTTTTAATAAAGGACAGAAAAAAGCCAAGTCACGAAAGTCCTGGAGAACTGGATCCTTGACCTAGGACGACCCAAGGTGAGCCTCCCGCCCCCGTGTGCAGCACAGGCCTCTGGGCCCCGGCAGGCAGGTCTCGAGTCCGCAGACCCCCCACCACACCCTCGGTATGAACGGGCCGTCTCCACTCTCCCCAGCCCATCCACCATCTGAGCCCTGAATCCTGTCCCTGTGCCCAGCGTCAGGCACTGCCAGTCCAGCAGGGAGCTGCTCTTGAATGGATAGGGACACCGGAGACCCCCCTGGTCTGGCTTTGCCCCCTGGTTTGCAGGACAGGGCACCCAGCTCTCAGAGCCGGACCCCTGAGGCAGCTGGGCTGGCCCTGGTGGTTCGTGCTTCCCTGTCACCTCCGCATGCGGCCAGGAAAGGACTTGTCCTGCCTTTCAAGGCTGGCCTAGGCCGGCCGCAGAGACCCATCTTCGAAACAGCCGGGTGCAGAAACGATAGCTTCTTGGGGCGAGGGGCCAGCTCCGCGCTGTGTGGCAACGCGTGTTCCTAACGACCCAGTTGTTGATTTAATAAGGGAAGCGCAACCCTCAGAGTTTGGGTACAGCCTCCGGGAGACGCAGCGAGCTCCGCTCCCGGAGGCTGCGTGGCCCCGGCCCAGCGCCTGCACCGCGTGCAGCCTGTAGCGGTGGCCTGCGACCCCCTCCAGGTTTCACCAGCCCTGTCCTGTGTGCAGTCTTCTCCTTGCGAGTCCCTTCTCGGCTTTGAGCAGAAGGAACCGAATATGTGAAGGGCAAAACTGCTACTTGTGGGCTCGCAATCTGAAGGTGAAGTTCAAAGGTGCGCCCTAAGCCTCTTTCTGCTGTCCCCTGGGGTCGCCCCGAGCTGGAGCCCCAGGGGGTGGCAAGGGTGGATGAGACCCCAGGGGCGGTTTGGGGGGGGCGCTGAGACACACACTGTCCCACCGGGGAGCCTTTTTGCTCCAAATTGCACCTTAGGACTCCAAGCAAAGCTGCCCTTTTCCGCTCTTTTTCCGGGGCAGTGAGGGCTCGGTCGTGCTGGCAAGTCCTGAGGCCAGAAGCCACACTCCTTAAGAGCTGCCTGAAGACTCGCCAACTTTCTCCCCCCACCGCCGCCCACCGCGTGCCCCGGCCGCCAGTAACCACGGGGAGACAGCGAACAGTGTACAGGAGTTTATTTAATTGATATCTGAACTTAGTTCTATCGTATGGGGCCCGCGTTACAAGTTCCATCTGGGTCCGTTACAACTCTAACAAAAAACAAAAACAAAACAAAAGAAACTTCAAAAGAAAAAAAGAAAATCCACAACTTTTTCCATGTCATTAAATATATTCATATATAATAACCATAATATATTAGTATGCATTGGAAGGGAACACTGACCCAAACAATATGTCATGGTCACAACTAAACATTTACAATTCCGAGCGAACAGAACTCAGAAGCGCAGGAGGGACCGGGGTGGGGGCGGGGTGGGGGGGGGAGAGTGCCTTCAGGAGCAGAAGGAAGAGATGTCTGATGACGTGAGGGGGGACCAGCTTGGTCTGGGCTGGGGGCGAGGCCCCCCGAGAACACATTTGGACGCCCCTAGTGTACGGCATGGCCGTGGCCATGAGCCGTGGCCCAGCGACCCCATCCACGAGTTTGGTTTATCCGCTCGCCAGTCTCCCTCTGGGAGGGGCTGGGGGCTTCCTTTAAGTATTGACACCCTGACATTTTTCAGGCTCCCGAAGGGACCATTTCCTGATCCCTTGGGGTCTCCTTGATCTCAGCCTTATTCCAATCTGGGGCAAACCCAAGGAAGTGCGTACCCATTTCCTGCAAGCCACCGTGGAGACAGAGGTCTAGGAGGACGTGGAGGGCCTTGGGGCGCCACAGCGGTCCCTCCCTGCATCCCTCCTGCTGCGGGCCCTGGGGCTGCTCTCAGGTCGGAAGCCACCCCCGCAGGTGAGGCCCCTTCCCCCCAAATCTTTAGTGTTACCGTGTGTCAGTAAGGCAGGCACTCTGCTTGCCAGGGGCGCCAGACCACCCAGCAGGTAAGAAAAAGGGCAGGTGGGCGATCTGTTTTTTTGTTTTAAAAACTAATCGGGCACGTTTGTCTTCGAACACCTACATATCACAACTCTGGTTAATACACTCTTCAAAGTCTAGTTCCATTTTACATCCCTTCCTAACTGTACAAACTGCAGCGCCTCGGTTCCTGGGTCCCTCTCCTGCCAGGGGGCGGGCGGGGGGCCGGAAGAGGGCGCTTTCCCAAGGACGGGACCCTTGCTGCCGCAGCTGGTGGCCAGGACCCACGGGTTCTGGCTCGGTCCTTGAGATGGGGACCGCAGGCTGGGAGGACTGAAGTCCCTAACCCCTCACGCCCCCACCTGGATGATGGGGGGCCAGGCCACGGGCGGATGGGACAGCCCCTGTCCTCGGGGTGTTGGGCAGAGGATGAGGCAGAGGCTGGGTGAATTTAAAGCAAGCGGCGCTGTTGCTTGAGGCCTCCAGGGCAGAGGGGGCCCTCGGAGCCCAGCAGGGCCACCAGCCCCTCCGTGGACGTGGTGGGGACACAGACCCAGGAGGGCACAACCCTTCTGGGCGGGGTGAAGAAGTCAGGCTGGTGTGAACAGAAACAAGCCAGGGCCCCAACGGCTGGCAGCGTGGTGCCTTCCAAGGACGGGGCCCGGCAAGTGCGGAGGCCTCCGAGAGGCTGACTGCGCTCAGCAGACCAGGCTGGGCCTCCAGGGGGCCCGGCTGCCTCGAGGGGGCCCTGGGCGCCCAGCCCTGCGCCTCGCTGTTCCTTCCCAAGGCAGTTTGCGTTCTCTCTGCTCCCTCGGGCTGGGCTCCCTCCCGACCCCCCACCCCAGGGCGGCCGAACGGCCTCTCCCTTACCTCTTAGCATGAGCCGAGGCCTGCCTCCTTGGCCACACCCAGCCTCGTCCATCCTTGCCACCACCTCTCAAGAGGCTACAGTGCCCATCCCTCCCGTCCCCGCCCTGCTTCTGCTCCCCGGGCCATAGGCAGTAACCAGGGCCGGGAGCACCCCTTCACAGCCCTCGCCAGGAACCGGGTGGGTCGGCCACAGGGTGGCGTGCATCGAGGGGCAGCAGGGCCAGAAAGCCTGGGTGTGGAGCCTGAGCCTGGTTCTGCCTGGCTCGGGGCTGTCGCGAGAGAAATGTGACATCGCGTGGGTAAAGTGCCGGGCACAGAGCAGGTGCTCAGTAGAAGGCGGGGCTGAAGCAGGGGGAGGCAGAGGAGAGCTAGACCGAGAGGGGCCTGGCTTCTGACTTGGTAGGACCCCTTAGAGCAGGGAAAATGAAACCGATTTCCTGACCCAGAGGGGGGCCAGGTCTGTAACTCAGTGTAGGGGAGGGGGGATAAGGACGTGGGCCAGAGGCCCCTGGGCAGTGCAGAGCTCCGAGGCAGGGTGGCAGAGGGTCGCAGGGCTCAGGAATGGGGCCCTGGACCAAGGCAGCTATAGGGCGCAACCCCCGGGCAGGTGGCAGGGGGGCTGCAGCCTCTGTCCCTTCCCCGGGCAGAGACAGGCGCCACAGCAGTGAGGGCAGTGATACAAGGTGGTCATGGCTTCCTGGGCCCCCAGGGACCTGGACATCCCGCCTGAGGCTCCGACACCTGGCACCTCGCTGAGCCTACAAACCCGGGCTGGCCTCGGGCGAGCCCCCTCCCCCCAGCCAGGCCCAACTGCCTGTGCAAACCTGCATTCCACGCCGTCCAGGCCCTTCCCAGGAACTGCCGTCATTACACAAATAGTGTCACTGCCCCTTCCCCCTCCCCTGGAAAATGTCATGAAGGGGCCAGTTCCAAGTTTCCAGAAAGGAAACTCTGGGAGGTTTTGCCTCCGCAGGGCCTCCTCCAACAGGCAGCTCCAGCGTGAGGCGGTGACCACCCGGCTGGGTCTTCTCAGGGATGTCCTTGGGCCCCCTGCCCTGGTCACAGGCCACAGTCCCGAGCCGGCACCCATCGCGCAGCTGGGCGGTGACAGGCGCGGCCCCGCACTCTGCTCCCCTGGCTCCGCGGACTGGAACCCCCACCCCACCCCACCACCCCCCTGGAGGACCGACTCAGCAGGTGGCAGCGGAGGCCACAGGCCGCTCTGGCCACTCCCAAGTGCCTGCCAGACCTCTTCAGACGGGCGGGGGGCCCCAAGTTGTCGCAACCAGGGGTCCCGTGGGAGGATCCCCAGACAAAGGAGGGTCGGGGAAAGGAGGGACGTCCCGGTCTTTTGTGTCCGGGGTGGCGGTCAGCCGGGCTCGCTCAGCCCCCAGCCCCGGGTTCACAGTTCTCACGTCCCCCTTCTCCAGGGGCGGCCCCCCCTGCACGGCTCTGCGCCCGCCCCCTCGCCGGCCCCGCCCCGCCCGGAGCGCCGCAGCTCTGGAAGGAGCCAGTGAGGTAGCTAAGTCTCGTCCTCATCTCTCCCGCCCCGGCGCGCCGCGGGGGCGGGGGCTGAAGGGCGGGGCCGCGGCCACAGCCCCGCCCCGCGCCGCCAGGGCCCCGCCCCCGCCCCCTCCCGGGAAAGCGCGCTCGCGCTCGGCCCCGCCCGCCCGGCGCGCCACTGCCTCCGCGCTAGGCCTTTTTGCACTTGCCCTTCTTCTCGCGCTGCTGGAACTTGCGCAGCCGCCTCGCCCACGTGTCCCGCCACTGGATCACCAGGCTGCTCTTGTCCGCCACGATGCCGCTCTGGTCTGGCGAGTCCTCCGCGTTGCCCAGGAGCAGGTACTTCTTGAGGGGCTTGATTTTGGGACACTTGCAGGCGATGTCCCGCGAGCGGATCCACAGGCTCTGGTCACCGCGGCGGATGCGGCTTGTGCCCTGCTTGTACACGGAGATGATGTTCACCGTGAACTTCCACCAGTCCCCTGCTTTGTCCGCCTTCAGGATATGGATCTGGACCGCTGCAAGGAAGCATAGTCGGGCCAGTGCACCACGGGCAAGTGCCACCTGGGCCCCCCCACCCCACCGCCCGGTTCCTGTGACGGCCGGCCCCCACCCCACCCCCCCGCCCCTCCTCAAGCCGAGGATGGGGCAGCCCACCTGATGGGGAAGAAGACGAGACCCACAGTTGGAAAGTGCCTGCAAAGGCTACCCCACTGGGGAACGCATGGTGGGTGCCCGAGGCTGAAGCTGGAAGCCCACCTGCCATGCCTGGACCGGGGCTGCTGCTCCAACCCCCCCCTGCCCAGCTTGAGGCTGCCACCCACCCCTGCCTGCGGGCACAAGCCTGCTCTGTCCAGAAGGCCAGAAGCAGCTTATAGGAACTGGCCACCCGTCCTCCGAGCCCTCTGGGCAGGGCCTGCTGCCCAGGACAGGTGTCCTCTGTGAGAGCAGTGGGGGCCCCTCTGCACAGGCTGGGTGGGAACCCCCCAACCTTCCGCCAGGGCCTTTCCAAAGGCTCTAGTCACTTAGCATCAAGCCTTAGGACCAGACACACAACCTTGCCCTGGACCCAATCTCAGAAAACCATAATGGGATCCCAGTGCCTGGTGCAGTGTGCCATGAACCTGTCCTTCCGGGGACCAGAGTGCCCTTTCCAGGGTCCTTGTACAGTCCGCCTCCCTCCCTCCGACCCTCTCCAGTTCCCCAGGCTATCCCCCCCAATCCGAATTCTCTGCCAGTATTTCCTCGCCGGTACACGGGTTACCCCAGTGGCACCGGCACCGGAATCCCCTGGAGGGCCTGTCACACACACGTGGCCTCGCCCCAGTTTCTGATTCGGTGGCTCCGGGCCGGGCCCCAGAGCATGCCTCCCACAAAATACCAGGTGGTGCTGACTCTGCTGCTGCAAGAAATAACTTGGAACCGTCAGGGCCCTAGTAAACATTAATAAATGTCATTTCTGCGCGATATTAGGTATCGTAAAAGGAGGAAGTGCTTTTTGAAGAAAAAGCGGTGGGGGTGGCAGAACTTGGTTCAAACGTGTTTGTGAAATTGTGGGTTAACCAAAGTCAAGAGGTTTCCTTACTGCGGGACTTTTCAGAGCCTTCAATCTACACGTTGTGTGTGTGTGTACACTCACGTGTTGGGTTCCCAAACAACCGTGATGGCAGACGTCTCTGGCTAGCGCACCTCAGGTTAGCAGAGCCCTATAGGGTCCAGCTGGGGAACCACTGGGGGGACACACAACCATTGCAGGAGATAAAGGGAGGGGTCTCTGTGCACTAACCCACCAAGGAAAACCTGGTCCTCTTCCCCACCCCCATGGCCAGAACAGGGGACGTCCCCCCTGCTGAGCCCACTGGCCACTCCCTGCACCCTTCACCCCTGCACCAGGCTGAAGACTGCCCTGGCGGGCGAGTGGGCTTGAGTCCTTCTGGAAAAGCAGCCGCAGATCACAGCTTAAGAAACTGAGTCACTGGCAGGTTCCGGCAGCCACGAAAACATGTCCCCAGGGAATACAGATCAGTCACCCTCTGCCAACCTATATGTGGCCGGGCCAGCCTCTCTCAAGGCCTCCGGGACCTGCTCAGCCACCTTCACCCCTGGGGGGCCCGTGCTCCCCTTCCATCCCCACGAACGCCATCCGCCCATCCTTCTGGGGGCGAGGGAAGTGGCAAGTTTTTCCCATATTTTCATTTCAGCGGCTCCTGGGCATCCTGAACTTTGCACTCCAGTGTGAGGGCTCCAAAGAATGGCTGCCATGGCAACCGTTTCCATGTTTTCGTCACCAAGGGACTCCACACTCAGTGTGAACTCTGAGGTGGGGTGGGGAGCCCTCCAGCCTGCAGGAGTGGCTGGGCTGTGTGTGCGACTGTGTGTGCAGCCGGGGGTCACCGTGGCAACTGAGTGCCCCGCGCCTGAGCGACGGGGGTGGGGAACCAGCGTCCCTGGGAACCCCGGTTTCCTCGGTTTCCTCTCCGTGGCACTGAGCTGAATACGCAATGAGCCTCCCTCAGGATGCCGCTGTTCCCTGTGTGGGAGGGCAAACCCCCGGCCCACCCCCGCCCGCGGGGGGACCCTGGAGAATGGGGCTGTGCTCCCAGGCACCGAGCGTCTGTAGGTGTTACAGGCTCAAATGTGTCTCCCAGATTCATATGCTGTAGCGCTAACCGCCCCCACCCCACATGCATCCGGAGACAAGCCCTTAACAGAGGAAATTAAGACAAAGTTGGAGCACGCCCTAATCCAGCATGACTGGTGTCCTCATGAGAAGAGGAGGTCAGGACACAGACGCGCAGCGGAAAGACCCCATAAGGACACAGCAGGCAGCCAAGGAGAGACGCCAACGGAGCCACCTTCCTGGGTCCCGGGCTCCCGGCCCCCAGAACTGCAAGACGATACATTTCCGTTGTTTAAGCTCAGTCTGCGGTACTGGGTGCCGGCAGCCCGGGTGAGCTGTCCCAGCTGCGCTACGGAGAGGCCGGAGAGAGCAGGCCGGACAAGGTCAGGCCTTGGGCTGGCCCTCCAGGGACCCTTCCCACTCCCCGCAGCTGCAACAACATGCCCTTCACAAAGCGGGAGACCCCTGCCCCACTTTCCCTGGTCTGGGGGGGTCTCTCTCCCCTCAAGGAATTCCCTGGAACAATGGGCAGGGAACCCAGAGCAGCCCCCAACCCATGCTGGCCGGGGATGGCGGGGATCCGCTTAACACTGAGGACACGGCCCCGAGCAGGACCCAGCCCTGGACACCGTGCTGTCCACCCCGAGAATCCGGGGGCCAAAGGGGTGGGCACGGGTCCTCCTCCTCCCCCAGTAGCTCCAAGGCCTTGCAGTGGGACGGCGCGGGCGGGGGTGGTGGCCGGAGTGTGCATGCGATTATGCTGGAAAACATCCACAGTTCCGCTGCCCCGGCGACGCCTCCACACATTACACAGCCCACCAAGTATGAGCCGCACACGCAGCGCACGGGCCAAGTCCCTGCAGCGCACGCACAGCTGAAAATATTCAAAATACACACTGAAACGGTGACCTCAGGCAGACCCGCTCCGCAGGCCCGGGAGCACACCCGGCACAGCCCAGCGCCAGGCCCGCCGGCCCTGCTGGCCGGGAGCCCGGAACGACCAGGGTCTCCTGGCCACCACCCCCCCCCCTGCCCATTCCAGGACCCCGTTCCCTGAGGCTGTGCCCCTGACACCCCCACAACGCTCACTCCTGGCCAGTTAGCCTCAGCCCTCCTGATGCCTAAACCCGCGCCGCTGTCTGCGCCAAAGTCCTCACCTGACCCCAGCAAGGGCAGAATGTGGGGGATCAGGGGGGGTCCCCATCCTGCCTTCAGGAACAAGAGAGACAGGGTTAACTCCGGAGAAGCAGGCCGTGAGATCAGCCTGGGACGCTAAGAAGCGGGCTGGGACCAGCCTGCGGGAAGAGGGACCCAGCCACAAAGCCACAGTGGTCCTTCTCAGAGGCAGATGCTGGGTGCCAGGGGGAGGTGGCCCCCACGTTGCTGGTGCCTCGGGCCCCCCGCTGAGGCCACGCAACACTGCTCACGGGCCGGAGCCCTGCTCTGCGCACAGACAGAAGCAGGCATCGGGGTGTGGGAAGCGGAGCCCGTGAGGCGGGAGGGGTGAGGTCGGCTCTGGAAGGTCCGAGTTGGGGCACCCGCGAGTTGCAGAGTGGGGAGGATGCCTCTGGAAAGGCAAGCAGAGAGCTCACAGGCTCTGGGGAGCGAGAAGCTGGCCCCCTGATGCCCCAGTTCTACAGGCCAGGCCACACTTGGTCTCCTGGCCTTGGCGTCCCGGACTTGCCCCATGTCTGCAGCCAGCCACAGAGCTCCGTTAGCAGCAAGGCTGTGAGCAAGGCGGACAGCGGGGTCACAGGAAGGACTTAGCAGCCACCAGGGCAGGGCTGGATGACTTGTCTTCTCTTCTAATTCAAGCCCGCTCCTGGGCAGGCAGGGGCACGAACCTCTCCATCCCGAGACTCCAAGGGGACCAGAGGGGGACTGAGGGCCAGGCCAGGCTCCTGGGCCGGAATCAGCAGTAAGAGCCTGGGCCAGGGTTGAGCCGGCGGGGGGCCAGCCCTGGGGTCCTCTGGGCTGCTGGGTGGGGCACCCCCGTGCCCTTCTATAGGAGCAGACCTCTGCCATCCTTCCCAGAGCTCCCCCCAGGCCAGGAGATTCCCAGGCCCCCAGAAGCACTCTAAGAAGGGGGAAGCTCCAGGCCCTGCGCCCTCGCTGCCCTACAGCAGGCAGCCCTGTTCATCAGCCCAAACCTCCCTCCCCAGTCCTGGCCCAGGACGCTCATGGCCTGTCAGCTCTGGGCCCTCGGAGGGAGGACCCAGCGTGGCAGGAAGCAGCTCCAAGCAGCCTATGTCCCTGCTTGCAGGTTTGTGGACCTCCTGCTGGCATCAAAGCTCCCGGCCTGGGCCTGGTTCTAGGAAAGCTCTTTGCTCAGCAAAGGGCACATAGCTGTTGCCCATTCATCTGCTGGGGGAGGGGCCCTGGGAAAGGGGGTCCGAGGGAGAGGGGTTCTGGGGGAGAGGGCTGTCAGCCATCTTCCTCTACCCATAAGCCTTGAGCCCTGGGACACCTCTGCGGGGAGGCTTCCTGCTGCCTGGAGGTCTCCGGGATTTATGGGCTGCTCAGGGAGGGCCCCCAAGGGCTTCCCAGCAGCTGCCCCTCCCAGGGAGGCCTGGGTGGCCGGCCCCGGGCCTCCCCCCACCCTGCCATACCTTCCTGTTGGGCCGGTCCAGCCAGGGAAGGCTTGTCACCCATCTGTCTCCAAGACAGCGGCCAGGACGAGTGGGGGAGGACACTAGTCCCACAGAAACCATTAAAACCATGCAGCCCCGTAAATCTCCTGGTACAGAGAGTGTGTCACGGGCCGCAGCTGCTTTTATAAAATGCAGCTCTGACCACATGTTTCCCAGGCCCCCGTGAAGGTAAGGGGCTGCCGAACACAGCCAAGTCTTGTTCTCAGAGATGCTGGCTGCCAGCGGGGGCCGGAGCAAGTGCGCGGGGTCGGGGGCGCGGGGCATCTGGGCCGAGCCGACGCGCCCAAGATGAGGTGTCACGGCCTCTTCCATGAAATGACGCGGTGAGCTGGAGGCTGGCTGTGGCCGGGGCAGGCCACCAGCCACTGCCACCAACAGGGGTCCTCGGGATTCCCGGGGCTGCCCCCTCCTGCCACACCCGCACAAGCCCAAGAATGTGAAGGCTGCCTCAGTTTCCCCTGAAGTGCTGAGGCTCCATTCTAGGGAGAGGAGAGGGGTCAGGTGCCTGGGGCCATCTGACTGCACAGAGATCCCTGGGAATCAGAGAGCCAAATTCTGGCAGCCCTGGTCCCTGAGAAGTGGTCCCGGTCTGGCCCAGCCACCTGCACCCCCACCTCCCACCCTCCTGTGAGAGAAGGGATCACGGGACATGGCGAGAGGCTCAGGCAGGAGAGTGGGCCTGAGCACTGCCCGCCCCGTGGGGCCCCCTCTCCCAGGCAGGAGGAACGGGATAGCCACCCCACCCGAGGTGTGGCCAGAGCTCCGGAGGCACGGCAGTGAGCACCACCCTGCCCCGTGCATCCATGGGGTCCTGACCTCCAAAGCAGGGGAAGGCAGGAGGGCCAGCCTCCCCTCCTATGGCCTCGGTCCAGGCCCCTCATCACCCCCTGGTCCCTCGGGGACCCACGGCCTCCAGCAAGCCCCTCTGCAGGAGCAGGAGCTCAAACGGCAGCCCCGCCGCCAGCTGGAGCCCTGGAGTGGGGGCATCCCTCCGCTACAGGCCCTGCACCTGCACGCCGGGCACCCTCGGCACACCACGCCCGGCTGCTACGTCACCCTATGCCCAAAGGATGCAACCCCCTTCCCCAAGAAAACTGGAAGACGGGGCCTCGGGCCCTGAAATAGCAAGCAGGCAGGATCCAGCACAACACCGGGGGCCTGGGGTGCTCCCGAGCCAGCCACGTTCACCGGGGGGAGTCACACGGGCACCATGAGTGCCTGAAAGGGTGCTCCCAGGCCCACGCCCCGCGCCCCGCCGCCTGCTCTGATCTCCCATCCCCGCCAGGCCGTACACAGGCAGGTGGTGGAAGTAGACAGCGCAGGCCTTGGGCAAGGAGCCCCAGGACCGTGACCCACATGCTGGGGACCTCCATGCCAAAGGCACTAAGCCCAGTGGAGGGGCAGAGGGAGGACCACCAGAGCCACCCTACGGCGGGGAAACACCTATCTGAGCCATGCACTGGTTCGGGCAATGCTCGTGACCCTGGAGACGGGCCCCCAGTGAGCAGAAGATGAGGCCACCCTTCACAGGTGTCCCCACTCCCAACTGGGCCCCAGCAATCCAGGCACCTTGGACAGATCCCCGTTGCCACCCCTCCAACCTCCACATCCCCATCTGTGAAATGGGAGGAGAGAGCAGACACCTTACACTAGGCAGCCTTCCCCACCCCGCCTCCTTCCTACAAAACGATGCTCAGAGGAGAGGAAACTGAGAAAAGAAAATAGAAGGAGCCCGCCCGGAGGCCCCGCTGGGGCTCGGCGCGCTGCAGGCAGCTGCGGGAGGCGGGAGGGCAGCGGGGGGAGCCCCCAGGGGGACTCCCTGGGGACAGAGGCACCCTGCTGGTAAGGGCAGCACAGCCCCCTGGAGGATTAGGGGCTCCCCTGTCAAGCTGTCACTGGGGCCCATGGGCACACCCTGCCCAACCCAGTGGTCACTTGCATTCCTCGACCTCAGCCTGACTCATGCGGACGCCGCTCCGCATCTGGCCTCCATATGGGGCTGGCGCTTGGGGGTGGGGAGGAGAGGAGGTCACATCTGGCTGGGGAAATCGGAGGATCCCCAGGGGGCCGGTGACCTGCAGGGAAGGGTCAGGCGGCCTCTGCAACACCACGCCATGTGCTGCTGGCATCTGTGTCCTGCTCCCCAGAACAGCGGGCGACGCTTTGGGGGCCGGGGGTGGCGTCTCCCAGCCTCAGCCGGCTCCCTGCGCAGCTCTTCCTTTGGGGAACGGCCCCCGGGGTGCTCCTCTAGCACGGGCACCCATACCCAAGCCCCAAGGTCACAGCACACGATAGACACAGGAACTGGGTTTCTAGGACGGGGTCGGCAACCTGTCCAGGCTCCCAACTGCAACCGACTGACCCTGATCCCAGACATAGCTACTGAAGTGAAGGTCAAGAAGGGGAAGGGGAAAGAGGGTTAAGAGGTGGAGAGGCCATCATTTGCCGAGAGGCCCCGTGTCCCTGGGGCTGGTCAGACACACAGAAGCCCGAGTTAGGAGACTCACCCCCTCACCCAGCTGATTTCCAGCCGGAGCAGCTCCACCAGAGCCAGGCTCGGCCACAATGTCCCCAGCGTCCCACCCCCAACGTCAACACCCCCACACACACATACCTCCATGGCCAGCTTGGGCTCCCCTCCCATCATGGATCTGCCCGTGACCTCCCTCCCTGACACAGCCCTGCCCATCACCAGCACCCCCATTCACCCCACACTGTCCATCACACCAACTCCGTCACTCCAATAGTCACCGTACACCACGGTGACCGCTCCCGCTGGCTTCCCCAGCAGGATGTGTCTGGCTTAACCAGGAGTGGAGAGTCAAGGGTCCTGTGGCCAGCAAAGGTGAGGCTCAATGAGGTGTCCCATCCGGGGCCTGGCGAGATGGTTTCCATGCCCCCCAGAGGTCCCAGAGCACACTGGGGTGTGTTGATGCAAGTCAGAGGTCCACTGAGATCCCAGACCCTCTTCGGGCACGGCGCCTGAGAAAGCAGGCGTGCAGACGGGCACACGCGCACACGCGTGACCCAAGAGCCTGGTCCCTCCCCACAGATGCCAACAGTGTCCCCTTTTGAACTGCACCTTAGAAATAATCCTTGCAGGATCTTAAAGGAGGAATACTGGACCCAAATCATCTTGTGAGAAGCATTTTGATTTTTCCATCTGGCGGTGCCAAAATGTCTTTCAACAAAAGGGGTGACTAATAAACATTTCTGGGAACGAATAATTTTTCCAAGAACTGGCAAAAGCGAGATGATCTCACCTTTCAGAATGTGAGCTGTCTGTCCACCCGGCCCCTGCCCCCGCCCGTTTCCGCTTCTGTGCCCAACGCCTTTCTCCCTCTGCCTGGGAGCCTTGCTTTGCCCGGTGAGCACCGGCTGCTGGGGCTCCCTCCTCCAGGAGGCCTTCCCCGAGAACGGGCCATGCCCCGCTGGTGCCCTCCCCGGGCTGGACGCTGCCCGCATGTCCGCCTTGCGTGCTCTCGCCTCCCCGACTGTAAGTTCTCTGAGGGCTCAGCCTCGGTCTCCTCCCCATCTGTGAGCTCAGTGCCCAGGTGCTCGTGGGTGTGCAAAGAAGCTGGCTGGGGGTTGGGGGCAGGACTTCCCAGGCTGTGGTGAATGCGTGTACACACACACATGCACTCTCACACACTCACACGTGCGCACACACACCACACTGTCAGAGCAGCACCCACACTCTCTCATGCACATGGTCACACATGCACACTTACGGCACACCCACAGGCTTCCATTCACAAAAACTCACACGTGCACACTCGTGTCCACTCACACGCAACACGTGTGCACACCACTGTACACACTCACAGAAGCACACCCACACATGCTATCACACACACTGACACGTGCACACGTGGGAACACGCTGTTCATACACATACTTGCACACCTACACTTGCACATCCACACGCTGTCACACACACGCACACATGGACACACAATGCTCACGTATGGCCATACCTGCACACCCCCATGCTGTCACACTCGTGCACACGAAAAGCATTCACGGGAGCCCACTCATACACATGCACACACAGGAACACAACACTCACACACCCACGCACTGTCACACACTCGTGTGCACACTCACGGGAGCCCACTCACACATACATGCCCACACTCACACCTGCACGAGCATACATGCGCTCGCACTCCCTTATATGCACACTCACAATGCCGCCAGACATGCATGCTCACACTTGTGCATACACGCACACCCTCACACGCTGTCCCACAAGCATACAGTTCCACATGCACACTCATGCAGTCCCATGTACACCCTACACACTGTCACATGAGGACACGCACACATACTAACACGTACTCACGTGTGCACACACACATGCTTTCACACACACTCGTGCATGCTCACATACATGCCCACTCATACCACACACGTACACCATGTGTGCTCACATTAAGCACATACACACTCACATGCTATTGCACACATACACGCTCACACACTATCACACAAACACAGCCACACATGCTATCACACTCACACTTCCACATGTACACGCACAGGCTCATATACTGTCACACGAGCACACCTGCACTTGCACACCCACATGCTGTCACACACGTGTGCACACTCACAGGAGCCCACTCACCCACACTCACACAAGCACACATGCACACTCACAGGAACACACACACATGCTCACATACTGTCACATGAGCACACCTGCATTTGCACACCCACACGCTGGCACACACTCATGTGCACACTCACAGGAACCCACTCATGCCCACACTTGTGCACACATGCATGCACACACGTGAGCAGTCACACATGCATATCTGCACATGAGCACGCTCACACGCTGTCACACGTGCACACACACGCACTGCCACAGTGCACACAGGCTGTCACGTGTGTACGTGCGGTGTCCCACGCGCATGCGCACACAAAGCCCCGCCCAAGCGAGGTGGTCCCGAGGACCGGCAGGGAGGCTAAGACGCCGGAAGATACAGATACCGGAAACTGTCTTCCGCGAACCATGCCCCTCTCCGAGCTGCCGGCGGTCTCAAGCACCCGCAGGGTGAGCCAGATCCCCCTAGAGGGCGACAGAGGGCTGGGGCGGCCCCAGGAGAGGTCGGCGGAGGTGACAGGGTCACCACGCACCCCTGCTCCGAGGACCCAGCGCCTGGCGCCTTGTCCTGATCTGGTCTCCTCTCCAAAGGTGTCATGCCCCCTTGGTGACACCGACATTTGACAGACTTGGGAGCCTGAGGCCCAGGCTGCGAGCCTCCTGTCCAAGTCCCACAGCAAGTCAGGGACTCGTGCCCCCAGACCCTGGGCCGCTGCTCCCTCCCCTGTCATGGGCTCTGTCTGGATGTGAGGAGCATGGCTGGCGGGCTCGGCCCGAGGCCCTCCCCTGCCCCCACGCCTTCCTGCCTTGCGTGGCGCCCCCCCCCAGCCCTACCCACGCGGGGTCCCCTTGCATCAGGAATGTGCCTAAGACAACACGGGGCAGGCCCAGCACATCCCGAGCCGGCCACCGGTCATTTCTCACTGCCGTGCTCCCCCACCCGGCCTTCCGTCCATTGCCCGGGTCAGTGGGGCCCCAGGTCCATGACCTCCCGCATGAAGGAGCGGGTCTGAGGCCTGCTGGTCACCTGGGGTGGGGGTGGGGGGCAGCAAGCCCGAGGTACTAATTAGCAGCTTCTGGAACACCAGCACAGGCTGTAAGCAAAGGAAATGTGTTTTCTAATTGGCTCCCTGCCGGGTGTCAGTCGGAGAGCAGGGAGGGAGCCCGGGCCACTCAGAGACCCCTTCCCCAATCCTCTGGGCCTGGGCCGCCTCGCCTAGCCACCCGTCCCCGGGCCGGGTCCCTCCTGGCCCAGGCCCGCCCCAGGGAGGGGAGGGGCACCCCCACTCACGTTATCTGGGGGCCACAGCCCCTGCAGAATACAGGGAAGATTCTCTACAAAGTCTTGTAATCCAGTTACGAGACCTACCTACCGATGGCTCTCTGCACCTAGGGGGACAGCCCGCGCTTGTCCCCAGGCCTGGGACCACGACGGAACCCTTGGGCCTCCGGCCTGAGCCCTCATCCCTCAGAAGACCGCCGGGATGCCCTGGCAGCATGCATCTGGAGGGGAGGACGGGCCCAACCTGGGGCCCCCGCTTGTGCTGTCACCGGGGTCAGAGGCGGCTCCGGGCCCAGCTCCTTTACCTTTAACCCATCTCAAAGCCTGTTATTTTCTGGTGGAAGGCAGAGGCATTTGGGGGAAGGTACTGTGGGCCCCAGAAGGATCTGGAACGGAGACCCTCCCGGCCTGATCGCTTCTGAGCCAGGTGGCCTGGGGGGCGGAGTGCAGCCAGGTCACTGGGACCGTGCTCTGGGCTCCTCCAGGGTAGGGTGTGCGTGTGCGTGTGTGTGTGTGGGTGTGGGTGTGTGAACACACACTCACGTGGAGGAGAATGAGCTAGTCTTAGGAATTCTCAAAATTCCTGTGGGCCTCCTTGTTCACTTCATTATGCTAAAAGGTCTCAACCACCATCCTTATCGAAGAGAAAAAAAATCTTGCATTTGATTCAAATGGCTGACCCAGGTAAGACCCAGGTAAGACCCAGGTAAGACCCGGGATGGGGCACCTGGGTGACTCAGTCAGTTAAGCGTCTGACTCCGGCTCAGGTCACGATCTCAGAGTTCGTGAGTTCAAGCCCCGCATTGGGCTCTGTGCTGACTGCTCAGAGCCTGGAGCCTGCTTCGGATTCTGTCTCCCTCTCTCTCTGCCCCTCCCCTGCTCACACTCTGTCTCTGTCTCTCAAAAATAGACAAACATTAAAAATAATAATAATAATAAAAAAAGACCCAGTTAAGACCTAGCCAGATGCCCTTGGGGTCAGGAAGGAACGGACCAAGGTTGTCTTCCACCTGCTCTTCCTCCCTCCCGTCCCCTCCTGCCCAGCCGCCCGCTGCTAGCAGAGGGGCGCAGAGGTCGCCCTCCCTGGAAGCCCATCGGGCACCCGCCCTGCGCTGGCCACTTGCAGACACGGCTGGCGGGTGCACTGCCTTCCTGCTGCACACAAGGAAACGGAGGCTCAGAGAAGCAAGCGATGCGGCGCGGGTCCCACAGTAGGACTGGGGGCAGACCTGGAAAGCTGGACACAAGTGAGAAGCCAGAGCAGGGCTGGGGTGGGAGGGGGATGACAGGGTTGCCGAGGCCTTGGGTGGGGAACTCGCCTCTGAGGGACCAATTGCAGAGGCACAGACGGGACCCGGCAACACCCACCAGGAGTGGGGAGGCGGCGGCCGGGGGTGGGCAGAGTGGACCGTCTGTGGCCAGGAAGAGGCGGCCGCCCAAACCAGCCGGGCCCACCAGCTGTGGGGGGAGAGCCGGATGGTGGAAGGCACCAGGTCTGGGCTCAGGGCCCCTGCGCCTGCATCCAGGCTCCAGTGACCTCCCGGCCGGGTGACAGGGGCCTTGGCCCCGTGTCTGCACGGGGGCCTTCCCCAGCCCAGCCTGCAGACCCTCTCAGGACTCCTGTTGGTCAGGCCGGCTCTGAACTGCCCCCCAGCTCATTGCACACATCTGCCCCGGGGGCCCTGGGGGCTTCCTCACCTCCTGCAGGCTCCCCACCGGCTTCCCCCAACCATGACCTACCAAAGTCAGGCCTTGACCCTGCATCACGTGGTATGTGGCCAGCCCAGGCCTCCGGCCAGCACAGAGGCTCTCAGGGGTGCGAGGAGGATGCTGTGTAGTGAGTACAGGGCCGGGTCACCCCTTCCCGGTGAAGGGGGCCTGAGGGCTCGGGGGCGGGGAGGGGGCCGTCAGCCCCAAAGCACCCCGGCGGCTGCGTTCCAAGTTCAGGCACATCAGACTTGGCCACGCACCCTTCACCCGGCAGATTCCCAGGCCCACCTCAGCCTTGCAGAGTCAGCCTTTGGAAAGAACTTCAGAAATACGAGTTCTAGGGGCGCCTGGGGGGCTCCGTCCGTTAAGCACCGACTCCTGATCTCGGCTCAAGTCATGATCTCAGGTTGTGAATTCAAGCCCTGCATGGGGCTCTCAGTGCAGAGCCCTCTTGGGATTCTCCCTCAGGTCTCTCTGACCCTGCCCCACTCTCTCTCAAAATAAATATACATTTTAAAAAAAGGAGTATGAGTTTTAAACCCATGGAGCTCCCACCCCTTTTCCCAAAGAACCTCACTTTGAGCAATGGAGGGAAACTCAAGTCGGAAGCGCGTAGCATGGGATGAGGCATCTGAGACCAGACAGGTAAGGTGACTCGTCTGCGGCCACACAGCTCTATCCCCGCTTCTCCAGGGCAGAGTGAAGCCAGAGGCTAGCCCGGGGAGTCCCAGCCGCAGGGGGAGCCCCGCTGGCCAGGACGCCGATCCTAGCCCTCGCACCCCGCGGCCCCTCACGCCCCTCGCCTCTGCAGACCAAAGCGGAAGAGGGGGCAAGCTCCCTCGACGTGGGATCCCGCCAGCCGGGCCCCTGGCCAGTCACGGGGACTTGGCGGCCAGCCACGCAGCCAGGGCCACCTGCACCAGGGCCCTACTCCCAGCTGGTCACGCGGCCCTGCCGTCCCCCCCAGACAAGGGACACACACTCACCATAGTCCTTCCTGCAGTACTTTTTCATGTTAATCTTCAGCTTCCCTTTCGAGGCCTTGCAGTAGGAATCACAGTCTGCAGGAGAGAACAGACAAAACCTAATTAGGCGGCCTTGAATAGGCCGCAGGCCGAGTGGGAGGCTGGCCTCCCCACATACCCAGGGGCCTGTGATGCCCTCGGGCCGGGCGAGCGGGCCGGCCATTCAGGGCAGGCCTGGCCTTCTAAAGAGGCTCCTGGGACAAAGGGCCCCCGGCCGACTCCCCCTTCTCGGGCCTGACGAATCCCTCCTCCGCCCCCTGCAGCCCCCCTTGGCCTCCGTGAGGGATGCGGGGGGCTCTGTATTGTGCCACCCAGGGCTTCTGAGAGCCACACGGATTCCCCCCACCCCGTTCTTAAGACACAACTGGAGCCTGATTAAAGCCGATAGAGGCCTCATTGTCACCCCGTGCCCTGGGCCTGTGTCAGGCGCTGGCTTTCATGGCGTGGAGCCTCTGGCTGGGGTCAAACCCCAACAAAAGAGGTCACGGAGGAAATTAGCAGCCCATGAAGCATTAGAAAGCCCCTTTGGTGCCCACTCTACTGGAGTGTGCAAATAGAATGCTCCCCGGAGAAGAGTTCAGTTCTAATGGGCCCTACTGCTGAGAGCCAGGGCCGCCGGGCCTACGTCCGCCGGGTATCACTTCGGGGGGCTTCCCGGGGCCGAAGCGCGAGCCCGGCGGGACCTACAGGGCCCGGGGCCTGCCGCGATCGGGCCTCTGTCCTCCCGAAGCAAACCTCCAGCCTCGGCCCAACCACGCCCTCTCCCCGCCAGCAAACCCTGGTCCGGCGATGCAATTCCTTTGCTAGGTCCCAGTGTGACACCCGTATTAGCAAATGGCCAGCTCAGCACAGAGGGAGGGGCCCAAGGAGTCACTCCGCCCGCCCTGCACCACCGCCTGACACGCTGGTCTCGCTCAGTCCTTACAGTCAGTCTTTGAACGTGGGTGATATTCCTATGCTGTAGACAAGAAACCCAGGACTGGGGCGCCTGGGGGGCTCAGTCAGTTAAGCATTTGACATCGGCTCAGGTCAGATCTCACGGTTCATGGGTTCGAGACCTGCACCGGGCTCTGTGCTGACAGCTAGCTCAGAGCCTGGAATCTGCTTCGGATTCTGTGTCTCCCTCTCTCTCTGACCCTCCCCTGCTTGTGCTGTCTCTGTCTCTCAAAAATAAATTTTAAAAAAATTAAAAAAAAGAAAAGAAACCCAAGACCACACACCCAGTGCATCTCGGGGACCTGGTGCCCAGGCTGGGCCTCGAACTCAGACCCGAGACGCTGCACAATCACCACACGTGGTTATGCCATGCTGCATCTCCGTGAACACCGCCGGAGTCCCTCAAATGCGGGCCGTTATGCTCAGAGCTAGGGACATGCAGACCGCGGGCGGGGCGGGGCCTGGGCTGGGAGCAGACACGTGCAGGGCGGTGACAGACAGGCACACAGAGGGGACCGCCCACGAACACGCGTAGTCCCTCGCTCTGCAGGGGGGAACTCCAAAGCCAAGGTGGGGTAAGCAATGGTTTGGGTGGTGCCCAGGACAAAGCCAGAGCGGCGAGGCAGGCCTCCCAGTGTGTCTGCCCCCTCTCCCCGCATCGTGGCCTCAAGAGGCACAAGAGAACATTCGGAGATTTCCTGAAATTTCCCGAGATTTCGCTAAAGTCAGCCTCTGGCGCTGTGGGAGGTGGATGCCCCCCCTTTCAGGTTCTGGAATTCACTGACTGTGCCTCAGCTGAAGTAAAAACAGCTCCATGCCACTGCCCTGGGGACCACAGGCCTGGCCGCCCCCTACTGCCTCCTGAGCCAGCTTCCTGGGGCATCAGGCTAGGAACCCATCTTGGGAAATGGGGGAGAAAAGCAGCCCCTCCTCTTGCCCTGTGGTCTGAGCCCCTGGACCTGCCCACGTGCCAGGAGGCCCCGCCCACCAGCCAGGAGGCCCCGCCCAAGGGCACTGCCGGCTACAGTGCTGGTTAGCGGGTAACCGCAGCAGGGACCTCTCGGGACGCAGGGGCTGGGCTGTGCAGAGCTTGCATTCTTTGGCCAAGCCCGGGAGGTCAATGTGAGGTGATGGTGGCCGAACGCACACATCAGAGGCACCGGCACCACAATGCACTTCACCCGTGGGAACGGCTGCTCTTGGCCACATCCCTGCCAGCTCAGGGACAGATGACGCTCACAGCAAAGCCACCACCGCGGCTGAACCCAGGTTGTGCGTAAGTCCCTGTGGTCCTGAGCGAGCTGGCCCAAGTCCCTCCCTGCCCTCTCCACTTCGGCAGGCGAACTGGAACAGGAGCAGGGCTGGGTGACCTCATTCCTGGGGCAGCCTTGAATCCACTCTCCCCGCTTCCTTGTTATTTTTACGAAGGTCCAACAGTCCCGGGGGGGGGGGGCAGGAAATGCCCCACCCCTGCCTCCCCCTGCACCGGGTCCAGACACACCCACTCCGTCTCAGCCCCTGGGGCACCAGCCCAGGCAGCAGTGCTAGAATCACCTGAAAGGCAGGAAACCAGGGCTCAGGAAGGTTCCAGAACACCCGCCTCAAGTCAGTCCCGCACCGTGGGGCTGAAGGGACGGTGGCCGGGCCGCACCCCTCGCTCCCTCCCTTCCCTGCTGGGGACACCTGCAGCGCTTCCTTCCAGTGCCAAGCATGCACCTGGGACAGAAACCGTCTTAGAGCCTGTGGCCTCCATCGCTGCCTAAGGAGACCCGCTTGACAAGCCTCGGTGGCCCCCGTGATTGTCAAGAGGTCGCACCTCCACGGCAGCCCCTCGAAGTTACCCAGGATGCATGTGGCAGAGCCCTCCGCCCTGACAATCAGCCCTGTGTCAGAGATAAGGAGGGCTGGCCGGGAAACTCCCCCTCCTCACGCCCCAGTTCTGGGTGGAATGACCCAGAAGCATTGAAAAACACAGTTTGAATCCCACCCCCCGAGACATTCTGATTTCACTGGTTTAGGGGGCATGTCCTGACTTTTTAAAAAGTATTTATTTATTTATTTATTTATTTATTTTAAGAGAGCGAGAGAGCCAAAGAGGGGCAGAAAGAGGAGAGAGGGAGAATCCCAAGCAGGCTCCTAGCTGTCAATGCAGAGCCCAGGGTGGGGCTTGAACTCATGAACTGTGAGACCATGACCTGAGCCAAAATCAAGAGTTGGGTGCTTAGCCAACTAAGCCTCCTAGGTGCCCCGGCAAGTCCTGATTTTTAATTTTTTAAGGTTTATTTTATTTTTGAGAGACAGAGCACAAAAAGGGGGGAGGGGTAGAGAGAGAGAGACACACAGAATCCGAAGGAGGCTTCAGGCTCTGAGCCGTCAGCCCAATACAGGGCTCCAACCCACAAATACACCCGTGAGATCATGACCTGAGCCAAAGTCGGACCTTTAACGGACTGAGCCACCCGGGCGCCGCTGTCCTAACTTTTGAAGTTCCCCAGGTGAGTCTGAAATGCAGCCAGAGCCCCCAGGAGCCACTCTGGGAACCAAACACAGCTGTGGGAGGTAGGGACCCGGTGCCCAGGGCACCCAGACTGGCAGAGGAAAGGCCCAGAGACATGGCTGTTGATTTGAAGTGGGCGGCGCTCACGGAGAACGCCAAGCGCCTGCCCTTGCCAGGCACTGGTACGCATTCATAGCTGTTGTGGCTTTCATTTTGGTGTGTGAGTGGCGGGGTGAGCACGCGGGGGGGGGGGGGGGGGGGGTCCTGTGTCTTCCCTTTCGGTCCATCAGAAACACTTCTTTTTATTTTTAATTTTTAAAACATTTGTTATTTTTGAGAGATAGAGAACATACGTGTGAGCGGGGAAGGGGTCGCGAGAGACGGGGACAGAGGATCTGAAGCAGGCTCTGTGCTGTCCGCAGGGAGCCTGACGCGGGGCTTGAACTCACAAACCACGAGCTGAAGCCAGACACTTAACCAACTGAGGCACCTGGGTGAAGCCACCCATCAGAAACACGTCTTAGGTCCATGTGTCTGTTGTCGCAAAATCTCCCCTACCCCCTTCAGAGGTGCTGGTTCCAATTCGGTTGTGGGCTAAGAATGCAAAGACCCAGACAGAAGTGTCCAGAATGAGGGAAACGGAAGCGCTCTCCTCTGGGTGAAGTGAGCGACGCCCGGAACCCGGACACTGCGGCAGCTCATGGCGACCCGCACGCTCTGTGTCTGGGTTGTATTCCAGAGAACTGAGGTCACGGGCAAGGGGTCCCTGGGTAGGGAAAACGTTCCTGCACTTCCTTCTCTGATCAACTACACACAGAGCCCCGGAGCCTGCTTCAGGACCGACAAACGTTTGCACGCAGCCCCAACGCCTTCAGAATGGCGCATCTACTTGGCAGGCACCCACGGAGCCTCTCCTTGTTTCGTTCCAAAGTAGCTATAAGGAGGATGAAGAAAAAGAAAAGAAAATTCACACGAATGCCAAAAACCAAACTGATAGATGACCCAATGTTGGAGTCTGGGAGCAATCTCTATTAATTAAAGGCAGATGGTGGGGGAACAAGCAAAACGTGTCCCAGGTTTTACCTCAAGACGCAGCCTTTTGTCTGACGAGCAGCTGAAAAAAGAGAGGACGCAGAGGCGAAACCACCAGAAGACAGAGAGGCAGGAAGTGGGCGGGGGAATTTGCAGTGGGGCCCTCCTCCAGGGAGAGGGATTTTTTCTTCTAATGTTTTATTTATTTTTGAGAGAGAGAGAGCACACAAGCGGGGGAGAGGCAGAGAGAAGGGGAGAGAATCCCAAGCAGACTCCATTCCTTAAGCACAGAGCCCCATGCGGGGCTTGAACTCATGAACCCGTGAGATCATGACCTGAGCCAACATCAAGAGTGAGCCGCCCAAACTGACTGAGCCACCCAGGCACCTCTGAGCTTGCATTTTTATCAAGGTCACAAGTGCAGAGAATGAGGAGACCAGGCAGTGTAGACAGAAGGATGGATGGAAAGCAAATGGAGGGAAAACGCTGGTGGGACCCGGGGAGTGGGGACAGAGCTGCATGTACGCCCCCGGCCACCCGGCTTGGAGCTGAGATGGAAATCCAGCTGTCACACCAGTAGAGGGATCTGCGAAGTTTTTCTTTTTGCAAAGTGCCAAACAGCAAATATTTTAGGCTTTGCAAGCCATTCGGGCTCTATCACACAGGTTCAAACTCTTGTCGCCACGGCTCGGAAACAGCCACAGACAACATGTGACGAATGGGCATGGCAGGCTAAAGACATCACCTCAGTGCAGTTAAGGGAAGACTACGCAAGCCGAAGAGGTTGTCCGGTACAATAGAGAGTGTGACACAGGAGAGAGAGAACAGCCGGAAACCCGAAACCAAGGCTGAAACCTAAAATCCCAGTAGCACCATTAAAACCCACTTTGGCGTTGGTGAGATCGAGCCCAATGTCAGACTCTGTGCTGACAGCATGGAGCCTGCTTGGGATTCTCTCTCTTCCTCTCACTGTCTGCCCTTCCCCTGCTTGTGCTCTAAATAAACAAACAAGTATTAAAAACCCTGAGTTGTAAGTAGTAAAAAGAAATGATACTGGAAAATCCGGATTCCAACACTCAGAGAATAAACTGGAGAAACTCACAAATTCTAGAGGAAAAGGATAAAGGCACAGAAACCACAAAAGAGAAAGTGGTAAGGATAGAAGAGAGACTGTGGAAGGGGAGACAATGCAGCAGAAGTCAAGGAGAATAGAAACAAAAATCAACGATTGACTCTTGAGCTAAAGGCAGACCTACATACACACAGAAAGAAGGTTCACAGACTTTTTGGAAAAACACCAAGGAAGAGAGACCAACACCCAGACATGTCTTTGGACAAATACGAAATACCAGGATAAGAAAAAATTCTATGTGGATGAAAAACCAACAACAAGTCAGCCAGATGACCACGGAGCAAGGCTCATAGGTCTTGGGGAGGCGGGGAAAGTCTGCTGGGCTAGGATTTTTATACCCAGCTAGACTGTCTGATATGGGTGCAGGCCACCAAGAACAGAAGGCATTCTTCGGTGTGAAAGGTCCCAGACAATATTCCAATCACGTATCCTTTTTGAGGGAGATACTTGAGGATGTGTCCCAAACAACCATGAAGTGAATCAAGAGTAAGGGTTTAAGGGGGGAGGGTCTTGGGGGGTCTTGGGGAGATCACACGGCATGAACGTGCTGGTAATGGGCTCTGGGACCAGCCCATGTGGACATTTCGTATTTGGTTCTAAAACTGAAGGCAAATGTAATTAAAAAGTTTTTTTAATGTTTATGATTTATTTTTGAGAGAGAGAGACAAAGTTCAAGCAGGGGAGGGGCAGAGAGAGAGGGAGACACAGAATCTACAGCAGGCTCCAGGCCCTGAGCGGTCAGCACAGAGCCCGACGTGGGGCTTGAACTCGCAAACCCTGAGATCATGACCTGAGCCGAAGTTGGACAATTTACCAACTGAGCCCCCCAGGCGCCCCTCAAAATAGTTTTTACATTTTGAAAGGGAACATCAGTGCGTGAGTACGTATAAGAATATATAAGTACAATAATGATAAAACAGTCTGAAATTTTAGGTCATATTAACAAAGACTCAGCAGTAGAATGAGGTGGGGATACAACTCTTAGTCTTAAGTAGGCAGAAATTAAGAGATGCTGTTTCACGCTTGACTCTGACAAATAAAAGCCATCAGATCAAATAGTGCTTTCAAAAAAACCCGAAGGCAACTACAAAGCGCCACAGAAGACGGGAAATTGTTATAGGTAATTTGGGGGCACTTGTCTGAAAAGGTCAGTAGAGCATGTGACTCTTTTTTTTATTTATTTATCTTGAGAAAGAAAGAGAGCAAGCAAGGGAGGGGCAGAGAGAGAGGGAGAGAGAATCCTAAGCAGGCACTGTGACGTCAGCACAGAGCCCAGCGTGGGGCTCGATCTCACAAACCGTAAGATCATGACCTGAGCTGAAACTAGAGTTGGATGTTTAACCAACAGAACCACCCAGGTGTACCAAGCATGTGACTCTTGACCTCACGGTTGTGGGTTTGAGCACCACATCGGGTGCAGAGATTACTTAAAAAATAAATAAAAATAGAAATAAAAATAAAAATAAATTATAGGAAATGTGTAAAAGACAAAGAAGAATAGAAAAGGTATCATATATAAAAAGCAACTAAGGTTAACTAAGATTACAGAAGAGCAACTTTCTAAAAACAAAACAACTGGAAATGGAGTCAACCCCTCTACTTAAAAATGGATTAAAAAGTATTACATAACCGTTTCAAGGGCCCCTGGGTGGCTCAGTTGGTTGAGCATCCGACTTTGGCTCAGGTCATGATCTGGCGGTTCATGGGTTCAAGCTCCACATTGGGCTCTGACAGCTCAGAGCCTGGAGCCTGCTTCGGATTCTGTGTCTCCTTCTCTCTCTGCCCCTCCCCCTCTTGCACTCTGTCTCACTCTCTCAAAAATAAATAAATGAAAAAAAATATTACATAACAGTTTCAGAGGCACATAACTAAATGAAACAATTTGGGTTTTTTTTTCCAGTTTATTTATTTTGAGAGACACAGAGAAAAAGAGAGAGAGAGAGTAGAGAAAGAGAGAGAGAGAAAGGGGGGGGGGCAGAAACAGAGAATCCCACGCAGGCTCTGCACTATCAGCACAGAGCCAGATGCGGGGTTTGAACTCAAGAATCAGGAGATTCTGACCTGAGCTGAAATCAAGAGTCAGTCGCTCAACTGACTGAGCCACCTGGGCACCCCTGAAGCGGTATGTTTTTGAAGCTTACAACGTTGAAAGAAGCAGCTGTAAGCTTCTTTAAAGAAGTTATGTTCGTCACTAAGTAACAGAGAAGTTCACCGGCAATAAAAATACAGAGAGAACGTTCAGTGTGGAATAACATCTTATTGAAATATATTACGAAAGAGGGGTTAGAAACACACAAGGCATGGACAGGCCCACGAGCAGTGAAAGGATGCTAAATTAATTCCAAAAGAGCTGGAAATGTACAGGCCACATTTCCTGACCGCATCCTAATAAACAGGACTTATTATTAAACATAAAACAATGAAAATAAATGTACTCGATTCTAGAAGTCAGAAAGTGAGCAAAATAACGTCTGCAGAGCTGAAGGAACGACTGACAACAGAAGTAGGAAGTAACGGTGCCGAACAGTAGAAAAACTAAGTTGCAAACACCCCCAAAAACTGGTTCTCAGGAAAAGTCCCCAAACCAACAAAGTAAAAAACAAACAAACAAAAAAAAAAAACTAAAAAACAAAAAACAACAACAAGCAAGCACCCAAAAACTAGACAAAACACCATCAGGTCTACTTATGACTAAGAGAGAAAAATCAGATACGCCTTAGGAAGCAGTGAGAAAAACAGTACAAACCACAGTCTAAAAAGCCTTCTCCGAATTCTAACGCTACCGTATGCAGCTTGAGGCTGAAACCCTGGACGCTGAATGAAATGCATTACTTTTTGGGACAGCGTCAGTGAGCACGTCAGACTAAAGGAGACAGCGCTCATCTGCAGGAGCCTCGAGCCGATGCTGCTTGATCTGAGCAGAAACGCAGAAAACGGTGGAAGTCGGTCAGAAGGACCATGTGAGAGTACCTAAAATTGATCATTTGTCAACTTCAAAAAAAAAAAAAAAAGGAAAGGCAGCATCTTACTGGTTCGACCTGACAGAAGAGCCGGCGCGAGCGGGCGCACCCACGGCCCCTGCAGACCGGCCGCCTGACCTCATTCACCAGGCGACCCGCATTTTGTGCACGGCAGGGTCCCAAGCTCCCCTGGACCGGTGGCCAGGCCCCGGGTGTCTGCGTAGGAGCAGAGAGGGAAGGGTGAGCAGTGGGGGGACCCTCTGAGGCTCCAACTGAGGGCACAGGTGAGGACAGTGAGATACACAGGGGTCCCTACGCCCCCACGGTCACCTGCCACTCCCATCCTCTGCCCCGAAAAGACGGGGACTGGCAGGGACAGACACGGGGACACGGAGACTGCCATCTGCGGCTCACAGCAGGCCCGTCCTGGCTGGCCGGCCTCCTGACTCCTCCCGGGAGCCGCCGACCTCTCTTTTATTCCCCCCACCTGCTCCCCGGACCAACCCACAGCCAAGAGCCAAGAGGGGGCCCCGCAGGCCCAATCCCAGCGGCCGAGCCGCCCCGGCCTCTCCCCCACCTTGGGTAGCTCACCCCTCCGGTCTGCCTCGTGCGTCCCAGGTGCCAGAACCCTGCCGGGTGGGCCTGCTGGCCAGATCGAGGCCCGTCCCCCGGCATATGGCAGGCGGCGCCCAGCGTCCCCCCGCTAGAACCAGGGGCACTGCATCTGGTGCCTCCCTTGGAGCAGGGCGGGGAGCTGGCCAAGGCCTCGCTCTGCGCGGCGCCCCTGCCTCTCTGCCTTTGGGCTGTCGGGCTCGGGAAGGCGGGGGTAATGAGCAAGGGACACCAGCCATCGCGGTCCGTCCCCAGGCGGAGAGCGCGGGGCTGCGTGAGCTGCTGGGCACAGGGGAGGGGGCTCCTGGTCCCCCACCGCCACCACCCTGGCCAGGGAGGAACGGTTCAAGGGGGCAGGGCTGGGGGCAACACCCATTCTGCCCACCAGCAGCTGACAAAAGGCAGGGGAGGCTGGCCTGCCCAGAGGAAGTGTGTTTACAGGGCCGCTTGGACCTCCTCAGGCCAGAGTCCCACTGGGCCAGGGTGGGCGCCCGCAGATTTCAGAAATCAGGCCATCATAGGGAGGGTGGCGGAGGCACTCATGAAGCTGCCTCCCGCCTCCCCGTCCAAGGCTGTGGGAGATTTAAAGACCTGCAGGTCCTCCCCCGAGTAGGACCACCTTCCTAGTGTCTCCCCCCACAAGCTCTTTACCCAGGTAGAGCCACCTCTCTGGGACGGCCAGGGTCACAGGCTGGACATCTGTCTAAGCCCGTGCTGGCCTGCCCCCATCCATTCTATCACCTCTAAGCCCTACCTGCCTCTAAAACATAATGCCCTTCTGACTTTGGGCTCGGGGCGGGGGGGCAGAAACACCAAGGACCCCTCCCCAAATAAGGTAGCCCCCAGCAACAGCTCAGCAGAGGAGCTAGGTGCAAGGTGCCTGTGACCTTTGAAGCCAATGACTGGAAAAAAGCCAAAAGTGTTTGAAACATACATAGCAAAGGATGGGTGTCCTTGATATGCAAAGAACTCTTGGGAATCAATAAGACAAGCAAGCTAAAATTCAAAAGAGAGAAACAGGCAGTTCACAAGAGAGGGGGATAAAAGAGACAAGGAGAGGTAAAAATGAGCATCTCAAGCGATCAAAGAAATGCAGCTTGAATCCATGGGAACACAGGACTTCTGGCTCGCGAACCCAATGCTGACCCACGCACAACGTGGCAGGGGTGCGAGTTAGTATTCCCTGAACGCAACTGGCTTTGAAATGTCAAAACCCTGGAGAAATGCACACCCTTCGGTGCAGAATCCCCACTTCTATGGATTTATCTTCCACCCACTCACTTAAAAAGCTGGCTAAGCAATTTCCACGTGGCCAGCTCCGGGAGGCGCCGGGGGTCCGGGGAGGCTGGGGAACAGCCAGGAAGGCGTTACAGCGAGAGGAGACAGGTCAACAACATGGTGTAATCACACCTATCAGGAGTGGCGCTCCTCAAGGGGAGACGTGGGCAGCGCGTGTCGGCAGAGGACGGAGGTGGGGGTGGAGGCCTCCTTAGATGTGACGGCCACTCTGAGGGCCTTCCAGACGCCATCCTGCCTAACCGTTTAGGAGGACAAGGACTCTGCTCCGTGAGGCACACGGGGCAGCAAAGGGCCAGCCAGGAGAGGCCGAAAGGAGGGGAGCCTGGAGCCGGTGAAGGGGGTGGGGACTGTGTGGTTTGCAGGGGGTCCCCGGGGACTTGTCAGCCTCGGCAAGGATCTGAATTCTATTCTAGAAGAGTATCTTATGCAGCGATACTCTGGTCCCTAGCGGGACCAGGGCTGGTTTTTATGCTCTTGCTTTGGCTTATCTGTATCTTTAATTTTACAAAGAGGAATACACAACTCTTGTACTGGGAAGAAAGAAATACTGAAAATATTCTGAAGCAAGTCTCTTCTTCAGAGAGGATGGGGACCGCTTATTTATGGGGTAACACAACCCAGAGGCCTAAACAGTGCAATGGAGAAGAGGCATGAAGATCTTCGGGAAGAGGGTTCCACGTCAGAAAAGAAAAAGCCTGTGCAAAGGCCCTGAGGCAGGATCAAGTCCCGGGCACAGTCAAGGGGCTGAATGAAGGCCGGATGCCTTGCACAGAACGAATGGAGAGAGAGGCCGAGATGTGACTCACACAGTCTGACCGGCCGCGTGCGGCCAGACATGGTTTGAATTCTATGTTAAATGTAATGCAAAGCCAGCAGGGGGTTCTGGCCCGGCCTCGAGGCTGGGTCTCAAATTGCAGGGTAGAGGCAGGCTCTTGCCCCTCACTAGTAGGGAGGGGCTTCCAAGTCAGTCCCCTCGCTGCACCCGCACGGGTGGTGACCTGTGCACTGTGCGAAGCCCACCCAGGCCCCAGATCCCCGTACGTCCCCTACAGAAGCTCCACCAACAGACCTGGGTCAGACGGATCTGCCACAGCCTCCCCAGTGCCCACCCCCCTTTCTTCCCAGAGAGCAAACCCGATGTTTGCAACTTCAAATGCTCTCCTTCCCAGACCCCCCTGCAGCCCGCAAGGGGCCTGGACCCACTTCTGGCCCCAGAGAGGGGCTCCAGGGGAAGCAGCTGTTTCTTGTAAAAAGGGATCACGGCACTAGCCCAGTGATCTGGGGTCCCTAACCGCTCCGAGCCTCAGTTTCCCCATCAGCAAAATGGGGTCATGGTGACGACAATAACCGTCCTGCCTAGGCATGGGATTTAGGAGGAAGTCACAGTGGTGCAACGGCAGAGATGGCTTCTCCAGGACGTGACCTAGCTGCTGGGGCCTCGGGGAGGAGGGGGCGTGGCCATCAGAGCACCCCTCAGCAGGTCCCCAGCTGAACAGCGAATGATGAGCAGGGAGAAAGGTGGGGCCGGCCCAGTAGGGTGACTGGCCCTGGGCCTCAGCAGAGACTATAAAACTGGCCCCAACCAGGCAGCGGGGGGCACGGTGGGGTCTGGGCACCCGAGCACGTCCGCCCCCATGATCCATTCTCGGCCCAGAGCCAGGCAGCCGTCCTGAGCGCCCGTCTCACGGTTCAGAGCAGTCAGTCCACCACGGCTCCTGGCGGTGCAGCTGGCCTAGGTCCTAGCCCCTGATGATGCGGCGTGCGGTCACCACTGGCTGAACCCACCGGCCGTGGAGCCACAAAATAAGCTGAACGCAGTTACCCCTTCGCAAGGCTGTGTGGCTCGCAAACCTGCAGATACAGGGTCCCCACGCAAGAGACAGTCAGAACTCCCTTTGCAATGACCCAGGTGTCACACAGAAATGCTGAGGCATCTGTCACACTGGCTGAGCGATGCGAACTGGGCTGGAGAGGGCTTGAGGGCTCCCCGAAATCTGGGGGCCCTGTTGCCCGCATCGAGATGCACCGCGCAGGTCTGAACAGCAGCCCCCTTGACGTCCGGACCCGGGGGCTCTTCCTCGGGTCCTGGCCTGTCCCCTTGGGAGTGTCTGTCTCTACCCGAACCCGGCGTTCAGTCCAGGGGGAAGGGTCTATCCCAGAACACTGACAGAGTTCCGGGGCTGGAGGAATAGCAGGCGGCTGGCAGGGGCACCCAGACGGCCAGCTCCCTCACTTTCAAGCTGTGTGTCTTTGGGCACATCACTGCACGTCTCTGAGCCTCAGGTTCCTCGTGTATGAACCTCCTTTGAAGATCTAGTGACCTGCTAAGCTCCAAAACATGTCAGCTGCCGTTATTTTTCACCACAGATCAGGAACCGGGACAAGAAAACGCATCTCACTGTACTGCTGACATATCCAATTAAAGGAATTTCTTTTTTTTTTTTTTTTCTTTTTAATGGCTCACTCAAAATGCGTACTGACTCACCTCTGGCTGCTCCGAAAAGCAAACCTGGCGCTGGGAGAGCTGGTTCCTTCCCAGTACCTGTCACAGTGCTAGCTACACGCCATTCACTTCGGCGTGTTGATTTTCTGTCGTGCCTCCGCCTCGTTCGCGGCTCTCTCCCCAGGGCCCAGGACACATGTAAGCCCTCGACAAATATTTGTTGAGCGAGCTGAATAAAAGGGGGCCATGGCTGTCACCAGGGCTCGGTGCAATTTCGGCAGTCCCCTGTCCAAGGGCGGGAGACCCCAGGCCCTGCAAGGGATGCCCCCCAAAATGGGAGTCTGTGTAGAGAGGCAGGCCCGAAGCAGGCTGCTGGAGGGACGGCTGGAGAAAGACAATTTGGGGAAAACGCAACGCGGCACAAACGCTGAACTTCGGGGAGCAGAGGCTCCTAACCTGGGGCATAGCTGGGAGCTGACAGATCTTCCCCCTCCGGGGAGGGTGGAAGGACTCTGCTGTTTGTTTGGACTTCAAGAACACAGACCCTGGGGCGCCTGGGAGGCTCAGCCGGTTAAGCCTCCGGCTTTAGCTCGGGTCATGATCTCTTTCACAGTTTGTGAGTTCGAGCCCCGCGCGGGCTCTGTGCTGACAGCTCAGGACCTGGAGCCTGCTTCGAATTCCGTGTCTCCTGCTCTCTCTCCCGCTCCCCTGCTCAAGCTCTGAACAGATCCTAAAGCTGCTGAATTACTATGAAAATATAGTTGCAAATTTGAAATCTTGGGCCTGGGGTGCCGAAGGCAGCCGTCCCAGGAGGAGCTAGGAAGGCTCTGGGCCAGGCAGACCCCACGCAATGAGCCTGCCCCAGAAACCTGCCCTGCTGCGGTCCTCCTGGAGCTCGGAGCCACGCGCTGGGCTCCTGGAATAGGGGACCCACAGGCAGGCCTTCCCTCCCTCGGCTGATGCTGACAAAGGCGGTGGCCAGCCCCCAGCCCCTCCCTGCAGGGCAGCCCGGTTTGGGGGTGGGGTGGCCTGGCCGGAAGAGGGTCAGGGGCTGTGCTGGCCTACGTGAGGCAAGAGAGCAGCCCCTCTTCTCCACTCGGAACAAGAGGGTGCCGGGAGTCCCCAGCACGCTCTTTCTTCTTGCTGAACAAGATGGATTGGAAAACAAATTGGCTCAAATAAAGCATGTAATTAGATTAAAGCCTCTTGCCCAGAGCCTTCGGGGCTGCAAAAAAGCCCTCCTGACTGGAGGCAGGAGAATTCGGCCTGCTGAACCAGCTCCTGGACGTCCAGAATTTTCTCTTGACCCCTGACCACCCACCCCCTGCCCTTCCCCCACCCCCGTAGCTGGTGTGAACCACACCGAGGGGATTAATTCTACTGCAAAGACGGCCCCAGACCCTGCTCTGCCACCAGCCTCACGGGCCTTGGGGTTACCCGGTTCCTCCGCCTGGGGCCTCAGACTGGGCCGCTGTGTGCGGTCCACGTGACCAGCTGGGGCCCCGCCCACCTCCAGCCCGAACACCTGCGGTGGGGAGACGTCTCCACTTGGGCAGCGCTCACTCAGCGCCGTCCACCCGCAACCCCTTCTGAGCTGCGAAACAGCCTACAAGGGCATTTCACCTCTGCCAACACCAACTGCCTCTCACCCTGTGTCACAGGGGCCTCTGTCCCCAAAGCCATGGACAACCCGATGACCGATGAGCTGCGACCCTTCCCCATCCCCCACCCCGAGACAGGAGCTGCTCCTTCTCCAGGGACCATCCTCTCAGCTTCCAGTTCTCAGGCAGAACCACACCCCTTCCCAGGGCATCACCTTCCGCCAGCCAGCGTGCCCTGCCCCTCGTCCCACCAGCCAAGGCCTTCCGGAGGCGTGGCTGTGACCACAGGCTGCCAAGGAGGGGAAGCAGCAAGCAGGCCACGTCCAAGGGCTGCTGCACGGAGAGATGGGCTCCTCTTCCTCTTCCTGCAGCTGTTGCGGGAGTAGCTCCCCCAACGAGACAGCAGATCGGCTCCTGGCCTTTGGGGTCGAACGGAAGCCCAGCCAGCGCAAGGAGAAAAAGAGGAAAGGAGGTATGAAACTTGGGGCTCCTAGATGAAAGGCTGATGATTAGCAACTTGTCTCCAGAAAATAAATAAATAAATGAGGGCTGCCAGAGGAGACATGGGTGAAGAGCAAGCCTGGGTGGGGCAGGAAAGCCAACAGGCAGCACCGACCAACAGTTTCCTGGCGGAGCTCAAGGCAGACATCACTAATCGACCTCAGAACTCAACCAAGGTATTCTGGTCGCTCCATGGGAAAGCCAACACGTGCTTGCCGTCCCTGGTTTGGTCTATCGCTCGCCACCGACTGGTAGACTGGACGTAGGCTGCTGTGGGACACCTTCTAGAAGCTCAGCCCACGCTGGCCCCTCCCTGTCGCCATCCTGGAGCCTGAACCTGCCTCACTGCTGATCCTAGGCCTGCATGGGGCTTCCTGAACTGAGCCTCACCTGTTTCTGTAACTTCCCTGGGTGCTCTTATCCACCTCCTGGACCAGCCCACACATGCCCACCACCTGTTTAACCACCAGATCAGACCAGAAGACCCTTAGAGAAAGCGCCCCTCCCTTCCAAGACTCCCCAGGCCCTTCAGACTCCAAAATCTTGCCTTTTAGGTGCCCTGCCATGCTGGGCTCTCTTCTGAAACTGTCTAGTCCTCAGTTCCCCAAAGTGAGAACCAATGGGACTCTTCCCATCTCCTCTTCCTGGGTGTCTATGTTGGATGTGGAAATGCTTCCCAGCTACAAGATCCTTCTCAAATGGAGGCCACCTGTCTCTTTAGCTCAGTTCTCTGGAATATGGGGGAGAACCAGGAAGGGATGGGTCTGGACAGTCCAACCGCCAGGACAGAGGCAATCCCTCCAGGTGTTTGCTCGCACTCTAGAGCTTATTTATTTATTTTGAGAGAGAGCATGCATGCACATGTGCAAGTGGAGAGAGGAAGGAGAGAGGATCCCAAGCAGGTATGAGCATGGAGCCCGACGGGAGATCATGACCTGCGCCAAAGTCAGATGCTAACCAACTGAGCCCCCCAGGCGCCCCCACTCGCAGATTAATTATCCTTCCCTTATGGACTCAGATAATAAATGTTGGTACCACTCCTTAAACGTAATACGGAAGGATATATGTATTTGACCCACTGGCGAGAAGAAGGAACAGGCAGCCAAGAGGAGAAGAAGAGGCACAAACCCAGGAGACCAAGACAAGCAGATGTGGGACATCTAAGGGCCGTTTTGAACAGAGGCAAACGATCCCTACCACGGCCGAAGAGCTTTGAGATTAAAGCCGCATCACAGCACGAGCCTTCTTATGATTGCTCGTCATCCTGAAACGTGAAATCGTGTTCAACGGGTAGCGCTCACTGAGCAGGAAAGTCGGCAACGCGTCTGGGGAAGGTTTGCATCCAAGACGATTAAACAGAAAAAAGTTGCACAGCATTGTATGTCTGCAAACCATATTTACGGGGACCGCTCGTTCCTCGGCAGGGCACGGCCCGTGGCAAACACTGAAACCCACCCTGTCGAGACCCATGTGGAGAACAAGGTTCTGTGTCTGCTCTGGGGAAGAAAATTCTCGAAAGACTCCAGGTAACCACAGACGAAGATGCCCTCCTGCAGAAGCTTCTGGGAATCATGTTCCAGGGGGAGGCATGGCTGCTCTCCCGAGCCACGGCAGGACCCAGGGTTTGGACGTCACCAAGAGGCCAGCAGACACCCCAGACTTCATCCCCGCCCTGCCCTCGCCGCCTGGATACGTCTAGGCTTCCCTGAGACAGTCCCGTTCTTTTATATCAGTCTTTCATGTCGTCTCCATCTCTTCGGGCTCCAGGAACTCCCGGATTCAAGTGGGGCTCCCCATCAGCCTCCCACTCACCACCCACAGACCTAAGGGAACCAGAAGCCTGGCCGTGCCCCCATGGAGAGGTGCAAAAAGACCAGCCAGCCTTCAGCCGGGGAATGGGGGGCATACGTGTGGCAGACGCCATTCAGCTCTGTTCCGGGCAGCCACAAGCATCAGCTCCCGTTAGAAACCAGGCAGAAGCTACCTGTGCCCCCACCAAGGAGAATGACTCAGATCCCACTGATCTCACGCACCTCTGCATGGGGGAGAGCCTGAGGTCCAAGCCACCCCTTCATCCCCCATCCCCCACGATAACATGCTCCTCTAAAACCCAGAGCCACTGAATGAGTTCCAGTGTCTGGTCAGGATCAAAGATCAACACTCTTGCACCAGACGTGAGCTCTGGAAGCCCGCCGGAGACTAGAGACAGAGTGGTCTGCTCGCTGCAGAAAGGCGAGCTGCCTTGCTGAGCAAGGGGGCTGCCTGGCTGGGGAAGATGGCCAGGGTCCCATCTCTATATGAGGGGTAGGCACGGAGATTGAGTCTGCGTCGGAGCCAGAGGCATACAGCGCCCCCCACCCCCGCCCCAAGTGTTTTTGCAAGATGTCAAGGCCACCTCGTTAGATGAACTTTCTAGAGGTATTGCTGGAGGACCCCAAATTTCTAGCTATGCCCCTGGTTCTCTTTATCTGCCATTAGGAAACAGAAGCCTGACGGGAGGGGGGACCACCTTGGACTTGAGGCTTTGGATGAGGGTGAAACAGACCCAGCAGGCTCTTGGCGAAGCCTGACCGCAGGAGGCCCGTGGAAGGCCACCGGGTATGCCTGCCTGTGGGGTCACAGGCAACGGCCTGAACCAGACTCATCGATCGACACCTCTTTCTCGCGCAGTAAACCACCGTCCCCTGAACCCCGGGGTCCATCCTCCCTATAACCCCAGCGCAGGCCCTAATACAGGCCCTCAGTAAACGCGCCATGGGTGGATGAGTGAAGATAGGACGAGCACACGGACAAGTGCGCCAGTCCCTGGACTGGAATTCCCAAGGCATGCTGGGGACGGAGGGCGAGGGCAGGGGCGGGGGGCGGTACTCCGCATGGCTACCGAGCCTGGCTCAACCAGAAATCCCCATTTTCAGCCTGTAGCCCAGAGGAGGCCAAGGGAAGGATTTATAGAGCACGGGATCCGTATTTCAGAAACCCTTCCAAATTGCAGAAAAGGCTGCACCTGCCTCCGTCAGTCTGCGGCCGCTAATCCGCTGTAACAGCTCCGTGCCCCCCATTCTGGCTCCCGCCTGGAGGGCAGAGTTATCCTGTGTATCCGCCTTTAATAAGCGGCTGCCTTTCGGGCGCGGTATTCACCGGAATCTGCTCCCACAGGGCTAGCCCCACGGGGTCTCCTTGTCGGCTCTCCGAGTGAACAGGGGATTTTGTGTTCGGCAGGGAAAACAAAGCTGTCTCAATGGGGATCCAGTTGGCTGTCGATACACTCGTCCAGCCTGAGCCAGCGGTGGACATAGCCTGGAGCGGCCATCAACACTGAAGGGTGGTTGGGGGCAGGGAGAGCAGGGGAGGGGGAGGCTAAGCTGGGGCTCCCCGGGAAGGTCGTGAATGAGGGATGCTTGTAGCCCCGTAGTGTCGCCGGCTGCCTGGCCGGCCGTTTGGCCCAGCTGGTGAAGCCACTGCCAGTGAGGCATGCCTTGGAGCCCAGCGTTGCCTCTGTGTACTTTTCGGGGTGCGCCTGCACCCCAGACTGAGGCGGCTGTCGGGAGGAATGCAGGTCCCTCGTCCTTCCTACTAGAGCAAACAAAGGTCCATGGCAAAGAAGGAGCACCGTTTCTGCTCCTCCTGGGCTTACGGACTACATTACCCAGCATCCCTTGCAGCATGCGTGGTCAGGTGACTCAGTTCTGGCCAATGGGACACGGGTTGAAGAGATGCCCGGATAAGCCTCCTTCTTGCTGCCCTAAGCTCTCTCTTGCCAAACCAGTGATGACCCCAGGCCCCCAGGGAATGACAGAGCCTCCTGACCGAAGGAGCCTGGACCCATGACTCACTGCCTGGAACAGAGCCACCCCGCCAAAAGCCCCTGCGTTGGGGTACCTGGGGCTTCTTGCCGCGGTACACAGCCTGCCCCCATCCAACACCGTCATTACTGACTGGCTGGATGTCAGAGCGGGGACATGGGGCCCCAGAGGATAACCACCAGGTCTTTTTTTACAGTGTAGGGTGGTTGGAGTAGACAAGACAGAAATCCACAGAGAGTCCCCAAATCCCAATAAAACGTGTTTCCCCCTCCAGTAACTTACCAACAGAGCAGATGTGGTTGGTACCCTGCCCAGAGCCCCCTTGCAGGGCTGGTGCACCACCACCCCCCCCCAGCTGCCGCAGGTGCTGGCGGCTAACAGCTCCCACTTGTACTTTCTCTGATGGCTTGCCTTTGGCTGACAGAAACTATTGGAAATATCTGGAAAACTGCACACCCCTTCCGGGGGGGGGGGGCAGTCCCCAGCCTATGGCCAGCTACGCGGGCAGGTATAACCATCCATCCCTTTAACCTTTCTTTAAGAAGGATGGCTGTGGCGTGATTCACAATCCAGTGCTCTCCCTAGGAGCAGGTGGAAGGAACCCAGCTTGTCTGGAAGATCAAAGGCGTTCTCACCAAACCTGCTGCCCCAGAGCTCATGAATGCCTAACCCGTTTCCAGCAGAAGGAGCCTTTCCCAAGCCCCCATGTCAAATGTGGACGCCAGACCACATATCGAGATCCGAAATCCCATGCCCAGGATGCCTTTCGGAAAAAATGCAGAGAAAAATTTAACCACCAGCTCTCTGGAGAGAAAAAGCCTTGATCTGTTGCATGCACCAATTTCTAAGGTGTAAATATTCCACCAGGGCCAATTCCCAGCATGGTGCCCTGAAGGAGGCAGGAAGGGGGGGCCCCACAATCAGCTGGCACCCAGGGATTCTGGGCTGGGAGGGGTCAGATAGACCACATAGCTCGTTTGGCTTCATTTCACTGAGAAGACTGAGGCCCAAACCATCAAGTGTCCCGGAAGACACTTGTGGGGGGGGGGGAGGTGTCACAAAATCCATGCTCTCAAGTAAATAACTGTGTGGTTTAAAGTTGTTGCTTGGGGCGCCTGGGTGGCTCAGTTGGTTAAGCGTCCAGCTTCCGGCTTCGGCTCAGGTCATGAACTCACGGTTCATGGGTTCGGGCCCCACGTTGGGCTCTGTGCTGACACCTAGCTCAGAGCCTGGAGCCTGCTTCGGATTCTGTGTCTCTCCCTCTCTCTCTGCCCCTCCCCTGCTTGCGCTGCCTCTGTCTCTCAAAAATACATAAAAAACATAAAAAAATTTTAAAGTTGTTGCTATCCTTACTTGCTGCAGAGTCAGGGTATCCCATGAAAATCCCCACGGTGGGATCCGGACCCTTACGGGAAGAGACACCGGGCAGCTCTCTCCTTGCCGGGAGTACCGGGGAAGGACACAGCGGGTGAGCAGGCTGCAAGCCAGGGGGAGGGTCTGCACCAGAACCTGACCGCCCTGGCAGCCTGATCTTGGACTTCTGATTCCAGAAGCCATGAGAAGGTAAACTGTCGTTTAAGCCGTACGGTCTCTGGTGTTTTCCTGTGGTGGCCCTGGTGGACTAATCCATTCCTACGATTATGATTACTTTCAGTCTGGAGTGGATGGCTGTGGTTGCTGCCCAACCCCCGCCTCTGGGTCGGGAGCCTCACTTTGCTCCAGGTCAGGGTTGTGGAGGTTGTGAGGGGCCGAGCCTGACCACGATCCTGACCGGAGAGGACGCACCGTGAGCTCAGGGGCTTGGCCAGGGAGCCTGGCACAGCCCAGCTACGGTGCGCCCCCGACCAGCGCCCAGCCCCAGGGCCTCGACAGGAACCCCCAGGGAAGCTCAGGCCTCTGCCTCCACCCTGCCTTTGCCAACAAGGACCCTGTGATATCTGTGACACGGGGGCGGGCCCCGGGATCCCAATCTCCTCTCTCCCTGACACCTGTCATTCGTCCCATTTCCCATCAGCCGTCCCCTTGCATCCCTGGTGGGAAGAGCTCCCAGGAAGGGCTAAATATTCCGCCCCCACGTGCTCCCCTGGCCTCCCAGGCTCATCCCTTTATCCTCCTCCAGGCTGGAGGCCGCTGGACCTGCAGGCCAGCCCCGGGGAGACAATGGGGTCCTGGGACCTGCTATACAAAGGGCTTCCTTTGTGCTCCCCGGGGGACGATTGAGGCCCCAAGCAGGGGGTGGGGGACAGCGGTGCTCTCTGGGCCCTGCTCACCCCCAGCCTGACCTCTGCCCCAGCCCTTTGTGCAGACCCCAATGTGGGAGAGCAAAGGGGGCGGGGGAGGAGACGGGAGACCAGGGGACAGAGAAGGAATAGAAAGGTGGTGGAGAGAGACAGAAGGAAAGGCAGAGCAATGCGGAGACAGACAGACAGAGAGGGAAGGAAAAGGGACAGCTTTGCAAAGGCTGCCCAGAGCAGGGCCTCCTGGCCAGAAGGAGCCAAACAGTAGGCTGGACCCTCTGATGTGGCCATTCTGGGGGTCACCAGCAGTCAAAGAAAATGGCAATTCCATCTGTTCCGACAGAATCGGTGTGGGACGAGCCTGGTCCGCGGCCAGGGCGCAGAGAGCAGGTCCTGCACTCGGGCCCCACGTCCCCGGAGCTCAGCCTCTGGCCTCCTGTCCTGGACTTTCTGGGGGATGTGGGGATGTCAGGAAATTGGAGTCTAGCCCAGGAGTTCTCAATGGGGGAGCTGTTTTGTCCCCCCCAGGGATATCTGATGATCACAACTATCTGAATGCACAGGGCAGGCCCCCATCCACCCCAACTAAGATTTTTCCAGGCCCTCTGTCAGCCATGCTGGGACTGAGAGCCCCGCTTCACACCCTCCTCCTTGACGGGCACCTCGGGTCACGGCGCAACGCCTCCGCGCCCACCACGGACACACGCAGAGAGGACTCCTTGTCCCCTCTCTTCAGGGACATTCCTCTGAAGGAAGCTCAGAGCTCTTGCCCCCTCCCCCCTCCCCAAGGTGACAGGGTGGGCCCTCATTCAGGCTGGCCATGGCCTCACCCCTTGCCTTGTGCTGGCAGCACAGAGCCTGCCTACCATCTCTCTCTCCCTCTTTCTCTGCCCCCTGCATGCATACTCTCTCTTCCTCTCTCTCAAAACAGATAGATACATACATACATAGATAAAATACTTCAGGAAAAAAATGTTGAAGCAAATGGGACCACATATTAATTGTGAAGTCTAGGTGACAGAAGTGTGGATGCCCACACCTGTGTTCTCTCTGTGTCTCTGAGGTTTCTCCCAGAAGTTTAGCAACTGGGGACGCCCGGGTGGCTCAGTCGGTTGAGCATCTGACTCTTGATTTCAGCTCAGGTCATGATCACAGGGTGGTGGGATCGAGCCCCGTGTCGGGCTCTGCAGAGTGTGGAGCCTTCGTGGGATTCTCTCTCACTCTCTGCCCCTCCCTGGTGCGCGCATGCTCGCTCGCTCTCTCATAAATAAGATGAAAAAAAAAAACCAAAAAAAGTGTAACAACTGGTTAGGTCACATTAATTCCACAATATAGTAACTTATAGTAAAACTGAGATTTCGGGATAAATTTTATTCTAGACGGGGCTAAATTTTCCCCGGGAAACGGACTAGTGGACATTTCCTAGGTGAACACAGGTGAGACCCCGCGTTCTAAGGCTCCACCGCACCCACTCCCCTCCGACGTAACCGGCAAACGAGCTGGTCTGCCCCGGTGCAGCAGCGCCCTTCCTAACACGGCCGGAGAGAGCCCGTGGGTGTTACCCACTGTCCGTGTTCCAGGGTCTCCACGCGCCATCAGCATTTGGGGTGGACGATTCTTTGTTGTGGGGGGCCCCGTGTGCCACAGGGTGTTCACAGCCTCCCCGGCCCCTCCCCACTGGGCCCCTCCCTCCCCCTGACTATGACAATCAAAAATGTCTCCAGAAATGGCCTCATATGTCCCCTGGGGGCAAAATTAGCCCTATCGCCCAGAACCACAGTGATATGTGAGCACCATGAAATAATTAACTTACAATGTTCTACAAGCCAGTCTTTTCACCAGAGCTGACCCTCCAGAATCTATTTATCTTTCTTTTAAAACTTTTTAAAATTTATTTTTTAAAGTTTATTTATTTCGAGGTGGGGAGGGGCAGAGAGAGAGGGAGAGAGAGCATTCCAAACAGGCTCTATGCTGTCAGTGCGGAGCCTGGTGTGGGGCTCGAACTCACAAACCGTGAGATCATGACCTGAGCCAAAATCTAGAGTCAGACGCTTAACTGCCTGAGCCCCCAGGCACCCCCATGATCATTTTATCTTTTTAAAAAAAATTTTTTATGTTTATTTTATTTTTGAGAGAGAGAGAGAAAGAGAGAGAGAGAGAGAGAGAGCACAAGCAGGAGGGATGCCAAGAGAGAGGAAGACACAGAGTCTGAAGACAGGCTCCAGGCTCTGAGCTGTCGGCACCGAGCCCGATGCGGGGCTCGAACCCACGGACCGTGAGATCATGACCTGAGCTGAAGTCAGACATTTAACTGACTGAGCCTCCAGGTTCCCCCAGAATCTAATTATCTTTAATCAGGCGTCCAGTCTAACTCTTAACCGAAGTTGACCCTCTGTGTGTAATCTGCTTTGGCATACTATATTTTTCCATTTCATATTTGAATATACTCCTACAACATAATTATGTGGATACCCCATAATTGAGTAACTCAAAGACAGCTGGTTGTTTCCCTATTTTATTATAAACAATGCCGTAATAACAGCCTGAAAGCTAAATCTTGGCACACATCACTATTTCCTTAGGCTAAGTTCCTGGAAATGAAGGGATGGGGTCAACGATAAATTTTGATACGTGACGCCAAGGGTCCTTCATCTCCAGAGTGGGTGAATCCGTTTCTCCAACCCGCTCAACACAGGGAATTACTTTTTGTTTTGTAAATAGTTGTCAATTTAATAAGTTTTGGAAGACTATTCTTGTTCACGTTGTTGCTTAATTACTAAGTATAATACTCCAGAGGCTTATTGCCACTTGTTCAAATGCTCTCAATTTCTACTTCATTTTGCCAGCTCAATTTTGTAGTAGATGCTCTCTCCCCACCCGTTCTTATTGATTTGCAAGAACTCTTTATTTATTGAGGATATTAATCTTTGGTCCTCCATGTCACAAATACTTTTCTCGCCTTTTAGTTTGTCTTTCTGTTGCTTCTAGAGAGTTCTGACATACAGAAGTTTTCATTTTTATCTGCTTAAAATCTTTCCTCTTAGGATTTCTGACTTTTGTACCATACTTAGAAAATTTTCCTCACCCCAAGATTACACTGACATGAATATGTTTTATTCTAGAACTTTTAAGGATTCATTAAAAATATAGACATTGTTAATCCACTGGGATTCGTGTCGGTTTACAGCATGAAGTAGAAACCTCATTTATTGTTATTTTAAAAGAAATAGGCAGTTTTCCCAGCATTGATTCATCCTTTCCTCACTGAAAATAATCACAGCCTTACCACCTACTAAGTTCTTATGTTTACATTTCTGGACTTTCTACTCAGCCCTCGTGATGCGTCTGTCACACTGATTTAAATATCCTGGTCACGATACTGTAAAAATCTGGGAGGGCAAGTCACCCTTCATCACACGTCTTTTCAAAACCTCCTTGACTATTAGTACTCAGTTACTCCCCTCGCTGAGCTGAAGAACCATGTCTTATCCCATTAGGATGTTGGCTAGAATCACGTTAAACTTATTTAGGGGACAATTGACATTTTACAGTGTTCAGTCTCCCCCATCCAGTAAGATCTTCCTTTTTTTTTTTTCCAGGTCTTCCACAGTGTCCCTTGGAAAAGTTTTACCCTCTTTAAAAATATACATTCTGAGGACGCCTGGGTGGATCAGTCGGTTAAGTGTCCAACTTCAGCTCAGGTCATGATCTCATGGTTCGTGAGTTCGAGCCCTGCGTGGGGCTCTGTACTGACAGCTCACAGCCTGGAGCTGCTTTGGATTCTGGTCTCCCTCACTCTGTGCCCCTCCCCCACTCGTGCTTAGTCTCTGTCTCTCTCTCTCTCTCTCAAAAATAAACAAACAGTAAAAAAAAATTTTTAATTTTAAAATGCCTTCTGTACTTTTAATGCTACATTTATTTCTGTGTATTTGCTATTTTGGCTACCATTCTAATTGGGATTCTGTTTGCATTACACAAATGCTGTGTACCCCCCACGTAACACTACCGGCCAGACATCCCCTGGACATGTTCACTCACTGGGTGGTTTGTACACAGTTCTTGCTGATACATCAGAAAAGTTACTGCCCTTTGAATGTGAATTTTGTAACGACCTCCCTCCCTCCTCCCTTCCTCCTCCGACCAGTTGTAACAATTTTCAGCTGGTTCACTGCAGGCGGGTTTTTATAACGCAAATGCCGTCTGTGTGTGTGTGTGGAGAGTGAGTGTGTGTGTGTGTGTGTGGAGAGAGAGTGTGTGTGTGTGTGTGTGTGTGTGTGTGTGTGTGTGTGTGGAGAGACTGACAGACAGACAAATGCACCTGCTCCCCCATCTAAGCCACTTTCTCCTCTAAGCTGACCCATCTGCCCCGTCTCACCAAGGGCCACCTTAGGACCAAACGGACCGAGTTCTGCATGGTCCTGCCCACCCGAACCTGTGGCCTCGGCCATGCCAGCCCCACATGTGGACCGTCCACACCGCACCTCCCCCAGAAGGCCCTATAACTGGCACCTGCAAAGGACAGAAGCTTGTCACTGGCCGCCCGTCCGCCTCCACCTCGGTTTTTGGTCCTGGCTGCTGCACCGGCTTGTCCCCTCCCCTGGCAGAATGCTACCACGCCGTCAGGAGTACACACTTGAAAATCACCCCACGCTGACCAGCCAGCATAACCACCGGACACAGAAGGACACAGAGGTCAAGGCCACTGGCAGACTCGGAGGCTGGGAGACCTCGGCTGGAACGCAGCTGCAGCCGCCCGTACCGCTGACCCTCTCTGTGACTCAGTCTCTCCTGGTTACCATGGGGGCTAATCACAGCGCCCGCACCTCATCTGGGTGGAAGGGATGATTAACGGCCAATAACGGAGCAGAGTGCCCGGCCCTGAGGAGGCATTACGTAAATGCCATCTCCTTCCCGACTCTGGAGCCAAGACCGACTCCTCCTTCCTCCTGAGTCTGGCCCAACCTCCTCTGGGGACGATACTGATCTGATGGCAAATTCACCTGCCCAGCTGATTCGGGACGGACTAATATGCTGTTTCAGCTTTGAAAACCAGGCCCTCCGCCAATCAGCAGAGCCTCTTCTTGCAGGCGAGGTGGGCTGCCCACAGGCTCCAGGGTCCCCGCTCCTTCCAGGAGCCCCCTCCACCTCCAGTGGACCCAAGGGTCCCTTTCTTCTACTCCGGGAATACTGAAGGCCCAGGGAACGCGTCCTTCCCTGGTGGCTCCAAAGGGAGAAAGGTGATGCACACAGTGTGCCGGACCTTTTCTATGTAACACAGGGGAGGGACCGTGGTCACCGCCACACATCTGGAAAGTGACACGTGGACGTCTGCCATCAGCCCCATGTTGGCTGAGCTACGCCAGCTTGGAGGTGCTGGAAGACACCCCCTGGCCTCTGAATTCGCCCAGTGAGCAAGGGGACCGGTGGGCAAGCACGGGCCCCCCCGCCCCTCGGGCCCCAGAGCCCTGTTCCCATGGTCCCACTCTCCGCTCGGCTCACCCCAAACCAACCAGCTTCACTTCACTCTTGACTCTGATCTTTAAACATCTGACTCTTTTTTAATTGTGGTAAAATACACATAACATGAAATTTTACCGCATCACCCATTTTTAAATTGGGGCAATTCAGTGGCATTGAGCACATCCGCGGTGTCACCGTCACCTGTCTAGTCCGGGAACCTTCCCGTCACCCCTGAGACATCACTTCCTGCTCCTCCCCGCTCTCAGTCCCTGGGAATCACTAATCTGCTGTCCGCGTCTGGCTCTGCTCATTCTGGGCATTTCGCGTACACGGAATCGCCCACTGCGTGGCCGTGTGTCTCCTGCACCTCCCAGTCCGCACCGTCTTCACGGTTCGTCCAAGTGGCGGCGTATGGGTACTTTGGCCCCTTTTCTGACGGAACGCTGGCCCGTGCAGGGATAAGCCGCCCTGGGTTGAGCCATCTCTGCAGCGACAGACATCTGGGCTGTCTCCACCTCTCGGCCACCACGAAGCCAAGCACTTGGCCTTTAACTGACTTCCAGTTTTCAACTCCCTGCTAGGTTCAGGCTCCAACAGCAGCTGCGGGGAAGGCTGTGTGGCGAGCGCATCCCCTGCCTGTCTCGGGCCATGTCGCCCATTCCCTCCCAAGGTCTTCCAAGAGTCCCTCCCCTGCATCCCAGCAAGGAGACCCTGCACCCCATCCGCAGGCTGACAGCCCACACCGCTGAGCCATCGAGAGACCCTAGCTCGGCTCGACGCCCCCCTACACTGTGGTGCGGACCTTCTTCATGCCGTCCTAGTGGGTTTTTCCTGAGCGTATGACAGCTCGCCACTGCATCAGAGCCCTACTGGCGAGTGCCCCGCATTCAGCCCCCACAGCTACTATTACAGCAAGGCCCCTAAGCCGCGGTTTCGGTTGCCCATGGTCACCCAGGGCAATGCCCCCTCTGATGTCCTCAGGTCAGGAGTGGCCTCACACTGTGTCCTATCGCCCGCATGGTCACCCCCTTCCTCCCGTCCAGGGGCATTTTACCAACCCCCATCCTCACAAGGTGAAGGGTGAGAGACTGAGAGACAGAGCCCGTTCGCCTACTGTAGGACACGCCCTTCTGTAGCTGTCGCATTTCCTGGAGTTCCCGTGGCTTGTCTCTTCCTGTGCCCGCCTGGTTACTCAGACTCTAACACGGGTATGCACGCAGGGGGAAAACACTTCCTACAGGGTTCCGGACCATCCGTGGGTTCAAGCATCCCCGGGGGGTCTGGAAACGTGTCCTGTGTGGATAAGGTCGGGGGCGGGGGACTACTGTCTCAGAAAACCAATCTGGCACAAGGGGGGGTCTCAGGCTCCTGACTCAGTCAGCGCTCCGTCACCCCCCTATCCCGCCCCCAACGCCGGGCCAATCCCGCAATCAAGTGTTTCCAGGTTGTTTACACACTCACCCCACCTATTAGTCCTTATCTTGGAAAACAAAAGCCCCAAAGGAGAAAAATCCAGGCTCATCCAGATGAGACACTTAGTCCAAGGTCACCCACACCTGGGAGCACCCAGGGGCGGAGCTTTTCCTCCAGCCACTGGGATCCATGGACGGGACGTCTCTCCAGGCTCCCCTGGGGGACTGGCTGCCTGGACCTGGCGCCTTGGGAAAGGGGAGCAGGAGGCAGGGTGCGGGCCCCCGAAAGGGTGAAACTGGCCACAGAGAAGTGGCAAACGTGACAGCCCAGGCCTGCCCCGGCCCCTGTCAGCCCTGTACCCCAGCACCTCTGCCCACACCGAGCTCTGCCAGGGGCTGGGGAAGAGGGCTGTCACCAGAGGCACGAAGACAGCCAGGTCACTGCCCCTGGGAGCAGGGCAGGGAGGGCCACTGGTCCCACCTCCCCGTCGTTCTTCACGGGAGGCAGACGGGAGAAGTCTGAGCGCCCTCCAAGGCCTCACGGTGGAGAATCAACCTCCGATCTCCCGGCTCCAAATCACAGAACCAAACAAGCAGACCGACAAATCACCTTGGAGGCAGAGGTGACGGAGGGCAAGGGAAGGCAGGCGACCCTCCTTTCACCCTGGGATGGAGGTCTCTAGGATGGTACGTAGGTGGTTTGGAGTGGGTAGTCTGTATCCCCTTCCTACCCGGTGCCCCCCGTGGGCCCCGGGTCCCCAGACCCCCCAAGGGCAAGGCGTCCCTCGCCTCCTGGCCCTGGGAGAGGGTCCCAGCCAGCTCAGTGAGCAGGTGGCCAGCGTTCCCCAAGGGAGCTGGCCCTTCAAGGGGGGATGGGTTCAGGGCGAGGTTATGTCCATCAGTGTTCGGGACAAACTCTCCGTTTATGAATTCTCCGCCATTACGCAGGCAAAAGTAAACAAGCTTCTCCCGGGCAGGCTGGCACAGAGGCCTTCCCTATTCAAACACGGGAAGAACTGACAGGCTTGCAGGTATGAGCTCCCAGGCCCGCTTCCCAGGGGGCCCCTGGCCTCCTGCCCGCAGAGAAGGCCGGCGGGGTTTGTGCGGCCATCGGCTCCGGGGTCCGGTGCTCAAGGCCTGGGAAAGGCCCCGGCTCTGCAGGAAGACCAGAGATCCCAGGGACCGGGGACAAGGTCAGAAAGGGTCTGGCCCAAGCGGCGGGCGTCACACCTGCCCACTTAACCCCGCCGCGAGGAAGACGCTTTGCAAGAGCATTTAATGCCTGCTTCCATTTAAATAATGGTTTTAAAGGTGCAGAGAGAAGAAAGGAAATACTGCGAAAGGCAGATCTATCAAAGGTGGAAGCAACAAGTGTGTCTATGTGGTCGCTCAGGCATCTTTGACATGCGGAGCAGAGACGGTTGCATGTTATTTAAAGTTTGTTTATTTTTGAGAGAGAGACCACATGCAAAGCAGGGTGGGGGCAGAGAGAGAATCCAAAACAGGTTCTGCACAGTCAGAGCAGGAACTGATGCAGGGCTAGAACTCGCAAACCACAAGATCATGATCTGGGCTGAAGTCGGACGCTTAACTGAGCCCCCCAGGAACCCCACATTATGTTTTTACAGAAAACGCTTTCCCATTACTGTTTCTCCTGGAAGTGTCCCCTGCAGCTCAACCAAAGGACACTGAAGACTATCCAGCAGCCCAAGACCGTTTTTCATGGGGTGTGGCCGCAAGCACTTTCTAGAATGTTCTAGAATGATCCTCTGTCCTTTCCTACTTGAGGGCTGTTGACCTCACAGCTGGCCTGGCCTGCTCCCCACCTGACTTCCCTTCCAGCCAGGCTGAGAGCCCAGAGCCGGGGCTCTGTATTCCCTTTCCGCACAGGAACTGGAGACTCCCAGGGACCCCTCCTCACGGCAAGATTTCCTTCTTTTTTTTTTTTTTTTCAATTTCCAATGTTTATTTACTTTTTAAGAGAGAGAGAGAGTCATAGAATCTGAAGCAGGCTCCAGGCTCTGAGCTGTCAGCACAGAGCCCGACACGGGGCTCGAACTCACGGACCACGAGATCCTGGCCTGAGCCAAAGTCAGATGTTCAACCGACTGAGCCACCCAGGCGCCCCTCACAGCAGTATTTCTAAACGCAAAAACAAAATCCCCAGGACTCTGAAGGAAACTAATCCTACTGAAATAAACTTACCCAAATATTTTTCAAAACCCCAGCTTTACGATATGGTAACACAACGGACGGGCTTCTTTATTAACGATTACAAATTACGGATGGCCCGTGAGCACAAACCTCCTTCGGGACACGCCCCCTCTCACGTGGTGTGGAACGGGCTCTCACCCGCTGTGGTTCAGGGCGGAGCTTCGCAGCGGACAGAACGCTTGATTTCAGGCCGGGGAGGGACGTGAGGGTGTGATCTTCCTTCCCGAGTCCCCGGCCCCCCCCACCCCAGTCCTGTGTGTGGACCCCGGGGCTCAAGAGGCCTTCTTCATGCCCCCCACCCCGCCTCCTTCCTTCCCCGCAGCCCCAGCTGGACCAGAAGCTAGCTCGCAGGCACTCGGAAGCCCCCCACTTTAATCTCGGAGGGAGCATCCCAGAGAAATGCCCTGTGGCTCATGCTCCTCAGTCCGGCCCCGGGTACCACTCAGACCCAGCGGCGCTCCGGTGTCCCCTCGCCCCTCCCCACGGCGTCCCGGGGCACGCCTACCTTCCGGCTCCTCCACGCTGCTGGCTGCGGTGGTCGGCGGTGCCACGGGGATCTCTGTGGGGTTCCGGATGGGAGGAAGAGAAAACCGGTGAGAAGATGCTATTTTTGACCTTAGAAAAAGATGAGCACAGCACAGGCTCCTCCCTGGGCCCCCCTCCTTCCCCCACTCCTCAGCTCCAGGAGAGGAGGGCTGGTAGGGCCGGAATTGGCCTTGTTCTCCTTGGGGGGGGGGGCGGGTGGCCGTGCCCCTGGCCCGGGCTCCCCACGGCCCACCTCACAAGCTAAGGCATTTTCTCCGTGGCCAGAACAGAGAAGACCCACGGAAGACCCAAGGGTCCAAGAGACACATGCGCTTTCCAGGGGGTCACTCCCTGTGGACCCCAAATGCCAATTCTTTCTGACTAGCTCCTGACTCCGCCCTGTGCCCAGAAAGGGGAGGAGGCTCAGCCAGGGGGGCACACTGCCTCCCCTGGTGAACAGGAGGGTCACAGAGGTCTCCACGATTCTCCCAGACCCTGTCCACCATCTGACTGCTGGGGGCAAGCCTGCCCTCAGGCTCCAGACTCTGGACCAGCTGGGGCCCGAGGCCTGGTGGGTGGAGATGGGGGGCCTGCCCGAGAGTCACCTTCAGAAGGGACGGGCAGAGGACCCAGTCCTCGACTCAGAGTCCGATCCTGCTCTCGGGGGGTTTTTCTCTTGACCCTCGTAGGCCACACGGTCCCAGCAGAAAGTTTCCGGAGGGATCATCGGATGGCCCACGGACTGCCTCGGGCCAGTCCTGGGCCATGTGCAGAGGGCCTGGCTCCCAGACCTGGGACAAGGCAGGTACCAGCCCCCAGGGAACGCAGTCTGGGTGCCCATGGCCAGCCCGTGGCCACAGGCGGAACACTCGGAATCCCAGAGTGGACCGTCAGGTCTCACACGATTGGTGGGAACGTCTGGGCCCGGCAGCCGCCCGCCCTTAACAGGGGAAGGGAGAGAAGGCACAGCGGGTTCCCGCTCCCCGAGGTTTCTGTCTCCTGTCTCGGGACCATGGACCATCAGCGCCAGGTCAAGGACTTTGAAGCGGTGCCTGCAGCCATTCCTGAGCCCGACCCCCACCCCCAACGGCAGTGCTGGGCTCCCTCCAGCTTTCTAAACAGGTTCACTTTGCAGCTTTTCGGAGAGAAGGAAGAGAAGGGGGGTTGCAAATTCTAAGACTCTGACAACTAGAGGTGGCCGTGAAAACCATTCCTACCCCGGACGGGCACTGAGCTCAACCTCCCGAGGCTGGGACCCGGGTTACCCGCTGTTACCGGGCCCCTGGGAACACCCCGGTCAGCGGGGTCTCCGACGAAGGGCCAGCCTCGTGGACACATTCGGGCTCCGCAGGTCGTGCCGTCTCCACAGCAGCTACTCCCTTACGGCACAGCTCCAAGCGGCCGCAGACAAGCAGCTAAGCCAGTGGGCGCGGCCGTGGCCCCACAGAACTTGAGGGACACCTCACTTTTCATCGCCTAGAATTCTGCACTTCATAAAACATTAGTCTTTTGGCTTCGGCTTCAAGCATTCAAAAATTATTAGGGGCGCCTGGGTGGCTCAGTCAGTTAAGCATCCGGCTTCCGGCTTTGGCTCAGGTCGTGATCTCATGGTTTGTGGGTTTGAGCCCCATGCTGGGCTCTGGGCTGACAGCTCAGAGCCTGGAGCCTGCTTTGGATTCTGTGTCTCCTTCTCTCTCTGCCCTTCTCTTGCGCTCACTCTCTTTCTCTCTCTCAAAAACAAATAAAACTTACTATTTTTTAATTATTAAAAGGAAACATTGAGCCACACTAAATTCGGTGATGGGGCAGATCCCCAGGGCCAGGTGCACTCACCCCCGCTCTGGAGAAGCAGACTTCATGCCTCAGGTCTGCCTGCTTAGCTGGGATCTGTGATTTTTCTGCTCTCCCCTCTGGGTTAGGTCGGCCAGCACAAGGAATCGAGAAGGCCAGGGCCGACTGGGGCCAGCTCCCGGCCAGGCTGGACGCCCAGCCCAGGTGGAATTTCCGGCAGGACACCTGGTTCTGTCCTCCAGCTGTGACCGGCAAGCCCCTTCTGAGCCCGGGCTGCTGCTGACGGACCCCTGCCGCCTTGCTCACCCCCTCCCCGTTCCAGCAACCGAGGGACTCACAGCTGGTCCGAGGGGCCCCCAAGACGCCAAGGGGTGCTGTCCTCCATGCATGCACGGGAACCGGCCGGGGGAAAGTGGAATTCCCGCAGCAGCCGCGATGGCGACCCCCGGGACAAAGCCACCCCAGGTCCAAGGTCAAGGCAGAATATGGCAACAGGGCCCTGGGTGGAGGGAAGGGGCTTGCTTCTCTCTGGGAGTGGGAGACTCAGTCTTTGGCAGGACGGGGAACAGCAGCCTGGCTCTGCTGAGCTCCCCCCAGTGGCTTCTGCTGGAACCCCACAGGTTTGGGGGGGCGAGGGTCTGGCACAGAGTCCCACTGAGTGCGGGGCACCAAACACAGAGACCCCACACCGATCGGCGCTCAGCCCACTGGACATCAGCGGGCAGGGCTGAGGGGGGAGGGGCGGGCACGTACTTATGCAGGGGGCGATGGGCGAGCGGCTCTGCTGGTAGCCCTTGGCGCAGCGGTTGCAGGTGATGCCCGTCACGCCGTCCTTGCACGGACACTGGCCGGTGGTCTGGTTGCAGGTCTTGCCGGCAGCGCCCACGGGGTGGCAATCACAGGCTGTGGAGGACACAGGACAGGAGGGTGTCAGAGGTCGGGCAGCGGCCAGCCCCTCCCTCGGGGCTCCCCTGTGAATCCCACCCCAGAGGATGGAGGAAGAGCAGGTCAAACCCACACACGTATTCCACAAGCTCCGGGAACCCGCCACCTGCCTGCCTGGAAATGGGGAATGAAAATCAAGATGGACCATCTTCGTTTTTTTAAAATATTTCACTCATTTTTTTGAAAGACAGAGTGAGAGCAGGGAAGGGGCAGAGAGAGAGGGAGACACAGAATCCAAAGCAGGTTCCAGGCTCTGAGCGGTCAGCACAGAGCCCAACGCGGGGCTCGAACCCATGAACCGTGAGATCAATCATGACCTGAGCTGAAGTCAGACGCTCAACTGACTGAGCCCCCCAGATGCCCCTCAAAATGGACCATCTTGAAAGGCTCTTCCGGCAGCAGGGAAGCAGAGCAGGGGAGCCCCTCCAGAGCCCCAGGAGGAAGGCCAACCCACACTCAGGGGTGTTTTGGGGAAGGCCAAGCCCAGAAGCTGATTACTGGTGGAGGAGTTTGGAGTCTTAAAGGGGTGAGTCTGTGCCCCCTCGCTCCTCCGTCCTCAGCCGTCCCGGCCCCCAGGTGCCCTTTCCTACTCTCCGGGCAGGAGGGATGGGGTTGGGGGCCCGACACAGCCGTGGGGCTGGCCAGGTCTGAGGTGGGACCCCCCCGCTGCTGGGCCTGCCCTGATCCGCAGCCAGGTGGCCCAAGGCTCAGGCTTCTGGATGACACAACCCTTAAGCTGTCGCATCAGGAAGGCACACAGGGGTCCCCTGGGTAAACACCCCGATTGGATATGCAGAGACTAGAGAGCGGAAGAAGCCTCCCGGGGCCGTGCAGAAAGGAAGCAGCCTCGCTGGGAGTTGGAGGCCCTGCCTGAGCACGTCCCACACCCCTCCTCCTGGTTTGGAACAGCCTAGAAAGCGGGGGTCCCTCCCTGTGTCAAAGGACGCAGACCCGGTGACAGAGTAGCCAGAGGACTTTGGGAGGACATCCCCCCTGCTAGGGACCGAAAGCCTGTGTCCCCCCCAAATTCACGTCGAAGCCCTAACCCCCATGCAATGGGTTAGGAGGTGGGGGCTTCAGGTGGTACCAGGTTTAGGTGACTTCGCGGACAGGGACCCCCAGGACTGCGTCAGGGCCCTTCTGCAGAGGAAGAGGAAGAGCTCTCTGCACAAGAGGGCCGCCAGCTGCACCAGGAGGCCACCCTTCACCGGACACTGGACCCAGGGCACGCTGACCTTGCACTTCTCAGTCTCCAGAACTGTGAGGAAGTCTGGTCTACACTACCCCAGCCCGTGGGGTTTCATTCCAGGAACAGCCAGGACCCCCACCGTTACCAGATCGCTGGGGCAAGAGAGGGTATGTCAGCAGGGAAGGGGCACCTGAGCTCCCGGCTGAATCCTGCGCCCTGGAATCTAGGGGTGCGTTCCGGGTACGGGCAGCCGGGCAGCCTCCCCTTCCTCTGCCCACCTGCAGAAGCCTGGATGTGGGGTGTGGAGGTGGTGGGGGAGGGGAGCTGTCTGCAGGAAGCTGGCATTTCTGCCTGAATGGGGGTGGGGGGTGGACATCCAAGAAATAAGGGCCAGCAGAGCGTCCAGCCAGCACGGCTCAAGGGCGTGGCAGGAGTCTGCCGGTGAGAACGCGGTCCCGGCTGTGGGCACCCCGTCAGGTCAGAGGAGGGCAGGGGACACCGGCTCAGGGACAGGAGGTCCCGGGAGTCATAGGGGCAGCCCAAGGGGGAGGGGGCTGTTGGAGGGTTTCTCCTATTGCAGGATCCCCAGAAGTAAAATGGAACTATCCCAATCTCTCCCCTGACACAGCGGGGAATCTCCATCAGGAGCTGGTCTTAAATCTGCCCTACATTCACTTCATCGCCCATGGGTCTGGTCTTTCTCTCCTCTTCCTTAGTGAGGACAGACTCAGGCTGACACGAGCTGGGGCCCATGCTGTGAGGAGGAAGTGGCTGGAGCAAACCTGACCTCCCCCTGGGCCCTTCGGTCCCCTCCGGTGGTGGGAAGAGGGACTGGGTGGGGCCGCATGTCTCAGACAGCCCTGGGGACGCTGAGGGCCCCAGCACAGGACACCACCATCGTCCCAAGGCCGACGGGGGCACGGGCACCGGGCGGGTGTGGACCCCCAAGGCTCATGCCAGCTGACCTCCCGTGGCCTGCCTGGGAAGCCCGCTGGTAACACTGACTCCTGCCAAGACCTCCTCCCCTCTAGGCTGAGGGAACACAGCTGTGTGCCAGTAACTTCTAGATCCCAGCCCTTGGCTGGAAGGAGGTCACCAAAGGTTGCTCAGGCACCGAAGGGCCAGAGCCGGGCCACCACGGGCACAGACGGGAGCTGTCCAGAGCAGAATCGGGGCGAAGGCTGCACCGTCCTCACCTGCGGCCCCTCGCCGTTGGTGATCTGTCAGCGGCCTGGGCTGGCGTGCTGCCACTGGCGGGGGGCTGTGGGGGGGACCCAGGGGCCAGCTGACAGCGGCAGGAGCCACAGGCCATCCTCAACGAGGGCAGGGCCGCTGTGTCCATGGGGCGGGCCCGTCCCTGGATTTGATCTTTCCGCCCAAACTCTGCAAAGACGGAGCCACTGGGCTCTTTGCCGGGCTCCCTGTGCCTCCCTGAAAATCGCTGTTCCAGGTAGAAAAGCCATCGAGGTCCCAAAAGGCGGGGGCCTCAGAAGGCTTCCTCGGGTCACTTCTAGAGGGGGTGGGCCCAGCCCTAGATGTGAGCATTTCTGCAGCTCAGCGCTGCCACACGCTCACACGCTGTCCCTTGGTTCCTCACGCCAGCCTCTGGAATCGGTGCGACCACAGAGGTGGGGGCCACGCGCCGGCCAGGAAAACCATGGTAGAGGGGCAGAAGGGGCCTGACCCTCGGTGCCTCCGGAGTTCTTGTTCTCCAAAGAGAAAGCCCTGCTTACCTGTTGAACCCAAGCCCTGGCGGGACGGCTGTTACAGGCGGCCAAGGGCGATCCTAACAGGTGGCCTGGAGCTCCTCCTCAATTCTAAGCACAACAGCTCCGAAGAACGGACCCTCCACCAAAACCCACAGACAAAGCCCAAGTCCTATCCTCTGTGCAAAGAAGGGTGAGCTGTGGGGAGAAGTGACAGGTGACAGTGCCCCACAGTGGCTTCCTCTGCAGCCGGGGACATGGCGATCTGCTAGCAAATGCCCAAGGGAGGGAGTCTGAGCCCACCAGTCACAAAGGAGGCCCCAGGCCCTGGCCCTGAGGGAGAAAACACCAAAGGGATCTTGCTGTATCCCCTCGACCCGAAAACTTGCCCAGACACACACAGCCTCCTACAAACTCCTGCACCCAGGCTCCCGGGGGGCACGACCTCAGGCAGGGCAGCGAGGGATGGGGCTGAGCAGGGGTGCGGGGCTGGGGGGCGATGTGGGGCACGCAGAAGTGAAGAGAGTGGAGTCTCTCCCATCACGAGGACAGAGCTTCCCTAAACCTTCCGAGCACGGGGCCTGGGGCAGGACGCGCTCCGCCACTGGGAGCCCATCTGGTGACTCCCAGTTCCCTGGAATTCAGCCACGTTTTCGAGGAGGTCAATCCCCTCCGCGGCAGGTCACCCTGTCGGCGTGGGCCAGGCAGCACCTGGTCATGGGAAACAATGTACCCAAGGGTTTTCCCGTAAAGAGGAAGGTGAGAGCAGGCGGGAGCCCAGGGCCCTGAGAAGGCGGGAGGATTAGGGTTCTCACGCCCTCCCTCAGCCGGGCCGGAGTGCCTCCTGGGGCAGAGGGGAGCCCGGGCTGTCCCTGCCCAAGGCCCCCAGTCAGGGCCAGCCAGCTCCGGCACACAGGCAGCTTCACAGGAGCCTCAGGAGGCCCAGGTCCCGGCCTGTTCCTGCCAGTGCTGCTGTGTGACTCTGGGTTAGTGCCTCGCCCCCTCTGGACTGCAGGGGGTGCTCCTCTGTAAGGATGGAGGTCTGCACAGCCACTAGAGTCATTTCCAACTTAACAGTGTAATGCCTGGTCTCTACGGCTCTAAGGAACCCAGGCTCTAAGGACCCAGCCGACACCCCCAAGGTCAAGGGAAGAGTGAGGAGGAGGAGGGAGGGGG
>PISW01007103.1:0-96091 GCA_004023785.1 Mungos mungo
GAGAGAGAGGAGAGAGAGAGAGAAGAACCATTGGCTCAGTTGTGATCATGTGACATCATTTATTAATTTATAATCTGTTAGAAATGTCTGCTCCTTTCATGGAATATTTGCAGAACAAGTTACTTGCAGTCCAGGGGTTAACTGTAATTGATCTCGGTATCAGTTCGATCTCACAGTAGACTACTGTGTTGGCAAAGGTTCTTCAGCTTCTGCCCCTTAGCGGGCAGGTGAGACTTCTGTGTTTGAATTGAGCAAGTCTCTTCAACTCCAACGGCAGAGTGGGTCACTGTCTTGGAGAAGGCCCTCCGCTTTGTGCTTGGCCCTTAGAGAGGTGAAGCCTAGTTTGGCGTTACGTCAATTAAGGGACATCCGATGAATTAGTCAAATAGGTGATGGATGGACACACAGACAGGTAGATAGATAAGTGTGTATATACAGGTAGATGATGGATAGACAGACAGACAGGTTGACAAATAGATTCATCGATCTTCAATACTTGTTCAATTTTGTGTCGCCATGGAGATCTCCACTCTAATATGCATGTAGAATCATTTTCCCCTTTTTACATGACAGGGTGCACTTCTTTGGAAAATAATTTGGTGTTTGATGTGCACGCAAGTCAATCAGAAAACCGTGGGAGCCTCTGAACTAAGATGTCTGAAGGCAGAAGGGGCCCGCCCACCTTCACGCGCCCCCAGAGCTGCGGAGCCAAGGAGGAGCCGGACCCACACGGCACATTTTTTAAAAACCTTTGAACAAAGACACATAAATGCATAATGCTGTAATATTCAAATACTTTTTCAGCACACGCTTGCAAATCTGTTTTCCGTGTGATCTGATATTTGACTTCTTGAAAGAAATATATAAATAACAAATTGACTAGGCATAGATATTTATCTTTTGTCTTGACATATGCAAAGCAATATTTTTTAAAGTAATAAAAGGCCAGACTGAAAGTTGAACTAAAAAGATGTGACATTTGAGAAAAGATGCCAAAATAGTGGGGGACCATAAAAAAACTAGCTGTGTCTTCCCGGCGCCAGGAGAGCTTGCTGAAGAGACCACCAGGCCCTCTTTGTGAGTCGCTGTTGGATGCCCCATGGCCTACTTTCGATTAGAGATCTTTGGACATCCAACGGCACGCCCAGTGTGTAGTTAACGCCAAGTTTTCGTTGGGGACTGAAGGCTCTCAGCCTATTGCCAGTCGCCCCTTGTCCAGCACGGGTGTTTCTCCGTGTCTTCAACCTTAGTGTCTCTCAGGTGAGGACGGACGCCTGTCTTACCCGCAGCAGCACTGCATCGTAGGAAGGAAGAAGCACTCTTCCCAAGACAACTGAGAAATGAGTCCAGGCAAAAATCTCAGCCCCTGACAGAGACGTCATCCACGCCCAGAGAGGGGCCTCCTTTCCAGCCTATAGCTTTACTTCAAGGCTGGGCTTTGATACGCACAGTGCAGGGCTGTGGGGAGCCCCCAGGAAGGTGAAACCCTAAAGGAACAACTCTGGTGACCCCCCCTTTCCGAGAGCTGCAGGGCCTCCACACACCAGTTGCGGAGTCAGGAAAGCAGGTTTGAGCATGGCCCCCAAGCCATGGCCATGTTAGATTCCTCAGCCTCCAGCCCCCGCTGGTCCATGGCAGCCTTTCGCTCAGCACATGTGGGGATCAGAGTGAGGAGCGGGGACCTGTGGCCAACTGGAGTCCTTTCCACCCACCTCGTTGGCAGAGATTGGAGGTAACGCCTGGGCCCGCGGGGAGCGGAGGAGAAAGGGCCATGAGGTTAGGAGAACAGGTCCTCCTGCATGTGGTGGAGACCCATCTGGGTCTTGCCCTACACAGAACTACACAGGTCTTTCTTTTTTTTTTAATAATTTTTTTTACATTTATTTATTTTTGAGAGATAGAGTGAGACAGAGCGTGAGCAGGGGAGGGGCAGAGAGACGGAGACACAATCTGAAGCAGGCTCCAGGCTCTGCACCAGAGTTCAGTACAGAGCCTGATGCAGGGCTGGAATTCACGAACTGTGAGATCATGACCTGAGCCGAAGTTAGTCACTTAGCCGACTGAGCCACCCAGACGCCCCTGCAGAGGTCATTTCAAGATGATGATTCAAAGTCATCAAAATTAAAGTTTCAATGAAATTCCATATCCAAGCAACATTCTTTTAAACTAACACCATTGAAAAAAAACAGAGGCTCCTGAGAGACTCAGTTGGTTGAGCGTCTGACTTTAGCTCAGGTCATGATCTAACAGTTCATGGGTTCAAGTCCTGCCTTGGGCTCTGTGCTGACAGCTCAGAGCTTAGAGTCTGCTTTCGATTCTGTGTGTCCCTCTCTCTCTGCCCTCCCCTGCCCATGGTCTGTATCTCTCTGTCTTTCAAAAATTAATAAATGTTAAAAAAATTTAAAAAATAGACAAGCACCATTGTGGGTCTATTAGGAATGTGCCGCCACACCCTGCCCACCGTAGTCCATCCTCCCGAAGGGAAGCACATCTCAAATTTCAGGACGATTTTTATTAAAACACCTAGCAGTTAAAAGAAAAGAAACAACGGAGTCCACCGTAGGGCAAACGTCCCCGGAACAGAGATGACCCATTTTTGAGGATGACAAGTCAACGGGATTTTTTCCCTCTCTTAGAAAGATTTCTTTTTGCATTTGCTGGGAAAGGTCTTGCTTTTATTCAGAATTCTTTGCTTTTATCCTGAAAATGTAAAAGGAAAGGCAGGATACTTTTTGAACGAATCAGTGTCAGATTTGTACTCCAAAGTGGGTGCTGTCGATTTGAGCGAAAAGAAAGAAGGTCCTTTGCAGGAGCGCTTCCTTTGGGTGGGCTTCCTGGTGAGGGAGGGGCCGGGCGATGAGCCAGGGGTCCTCTGCTCTCCTCCTGGTCACCACTGGGTGACAGAGACAAAGAGGGTGCCCTCCCCTCCTTCTGCTGATGTTGGATCTGCTCAGCCCAGTGCCCCCGGTCCTGGCGTCCCGTCCCCAGAGGCCCTCCTATCACTTCCCACCACCAACTGGGTCACCTCTCTGCCCAGCCCCCCGAGCCCTGCTGTTCAGGGTGAAGAAGAAATTCAGAGCTGTCGAATGATGATAGCGTAGTGAATAAAAAAAAAAAAAATTAAGTGCCAGCAACAACAACCAAATAAAAGGTGAGGGCGGGTGTGGGAGAATCGGGGCCTGAAGAATGCGGGAAGATAAATAGGGCCCACACTTTGTTTCATTGTCTGGAGCACTCCGGGGTTATTTGAAGCTCTTATTTATGCTCCGTAAGCAGAACAATACTGGAGAAGAAATGATTAAGCACCAGCTCTGCGAGCAGCAGAGGCCTCATTGAGGCGCGGGCGCGCCACTGGGCGGTTCTGATAAAGGCAATATGAGTTGATAACTGATACAGTTTGCCAGGAGTCGTCTGGGGCCGCTGACAGCTCGGCGCTTTAATAAAATCATTAGAATGTAAATGTTTTTATTGCGGAATAAAGAGCCTCTAGCGCAGTTGCCACGGCTCCCCCTCCGCTGAATGGGGGTGCCGATTAGCATTCAAATGATATCATGATAGGCTGGTTATCTTTATTAAAATTTTTCAAATCGAGTCTTCATTTTGCATGATTGAGTTTTAAACAAATGCAATATCCAGTCGGCTGTTGAGCTGGCCTGAACACTCCTGAAATAATTAAAGTGTTCCTTTTATTTTTTTTAAACATGTGTTTCATAAGAAATGAATTGGATTTGCTATTTTAATATGACAATATCTAGTTAGCTTTGCATAAAAACAGGGCTGTTAGAGCATAATTATTGAAAGTGTACAGCTTTTAAACATATGTTTCATAAAGCTGAATTCAATTTTCTGAAATATGACGATACCAGTCACTTGGTGAAGTGTAAAATCAAGAGATGGCTTGATTACTGGGATCTATCCTGCAAAAGTCTTCGTAATCGACGGCGGCTCACGGAGCACGGATGTGGTGTTTCCCAAGAAGGAAGGGTCTGTACCCTGAACATTTACGCCTGCCCCGACTCTGAGGGTAGAAAGAGTGCTCCGTACATACGCCCTTGACGATGGAGGCAGAGATGACCCAGGACAAACGAGACCGTCATTAAGAAAAAATCCGAGAGACACTTTGGTGGACGTGAGCAGACCTGTCTGTCTCCCTGTGTGGTGGGTCTGGCAGCGGAAGCCTGGCTGGGGACATTTCTCTTTCCGTGCCCAGCCACCCTGCTCCCTGACTCTGAGGTGCCCGCTGCCCAGTCTTGTTTTCTTTCCTAACATTGGACTTTTTTTTATTAATAGTTTATTACAAAGTTGGTGTCCATAGAACCCCCAGTGCTCTTCCCCACAAGTGCCCTCCTCCATGTCCATCACCCCCCCTCCCCTTTCCTCCTATCTCTTCAGGCCTCATTTTGTTCTCAGTATTCAAGAGTCTCTCATGATTTGCCTCCCTCCCTCTCCCCAACTCTTCCCGCCCCCTTCCCCTCCCCATGGTCTCCTGTTAGGTTTCTCCTGGGAGACCTATGAGTGACAACATATGGTGTCTGTCCTTCTCCGCCTGACTTATTTCACTCAGCATGACGCCCTTGAGGTCCATCCACTTTGCTACAAATGGCCAGATTTCATTCTTTCTCATTGCCACATAGTACTCCATTGTATGTATATACCACTGACGATTATTAAAAGTCACCTTGTGTTATAAACTCAATGGCTGTTAGCAAGACTACCGTGGGAGATTCAGTGATAAGGATTTGAGAAAACCAGTGTCATAAATGTTCCTTAAAAATACGCCCCAGAATGGTTGAGGTCTCGATGCCAAAAGGGAGGCCTCTGAAGAGCTGATTTCCTTCAAGGGGAGACCCTGGAAGAGCTGGCCAAGGCCAAGGGCAGTCCTTGTGCCTCCCAGAGAGGAGGGGTCAGACCGCTTCCACTTGGACCTGAGCTGTTTTCGCTATTTGCTTCTCTGCTGAGATTTAAAAAAAAAAAAAAAAGATTTTGAGGAAAATGGTGGTATATTTTGTCAACCAACATTACCATATTAGCAGACTCTTACATTTTGTAATAATATCTGTCTAACCAGGGTATAAATTCCGAATCAGATAGGTTCAAATGACGTGTACACTCATATTTGTTAGTGTGATTCATAAAGCTAAGGTTAGTGTGTACATAGTTAGGTAAGAGTGCAGGAGACCTGACATTCGATTCTGAGTTGGCCCGTGAGCCACACGTAATGTCTCTACCCTGTCATCTCAGAGGAGAGTGCCTAGGGTAGAGTGTCGGGCATTCAGGGAGAATGGAAACAAGTGTTTTTCTCCCATGAAATTGCTATCATAGGAGGCGTCGTTGGTCGACATAGAACAATGATTCTTTAAAATAGTGTTTTGGAGCTGTGGGCGTTGCAAAAGATTCCTTAATGTCATCGCAAAGGACAGAACTGAGAAGGTTCCCTGAGCCGTGTGCTCGCAGGAGAAGTCCCTCCTCCTGCTCAAAGAGCAGCTGCCGTGGCCAGTTTGTATTTCTTCCTCAGGGAGGGAAAGCAGAAAGAAGGGCCAGGAACCATGGAAGAGTCTCCGATGAGAAAGTGCCTCTGGGCGGCTCCCGCCGGAGAGAGTACTCCGGTGTATCGAAGAGAAACAAAAATCTGACGCGATAAAGGAAAGGTCACCCTCCTCCTGGCTGTGATGGAGACCTGGGAATTGAGACAGAAAACACACTTTTCCGAAACCAGGCTGCAGCACAGGCTGCAAAACAGAGAAATGAGCAAAACAGTAGGAAAGTCATCGCAAATCTGGGCACAAACCCCTTAACACCAGTGTGTCCGACCCAGTGCTCTGGGACAGGACCACGGACTGATCTGCGGGGACCTCCCTGTGCACTGATGGGCTCTACAGTGAGACCACTGTTCCGGCTCCAGCTAGGCTCCTACATTCTGACCACTGTCTGCCAAAGCAGCCTGTGAGTAACCGCAGTTCCGTAAGCTTTATACGTGATCCCCCCAAAAGTACCTCCTTTGGAGATACTCCAAGTTTCCCATGGTACATGACATAAGGCCACAGCAGACACTAGGTGCCAGGGCTCGGGGTCACTACTGCCTACAGGTTCAGCAAAGAAGAGGTGAAACAGCCTAGGTTCATGCCTCAGGGCATAAAGTCTACTGAACTTGGCAGTAAATGCATAAAGAGGGAGAAAGCAAAGATAGGTCATGTTGTGGAATCGGTTGACCAAACTATGGTAATTTCCTCACCAGACTGTGTGCAACAGCATTTCATAGTTGTCCACCTAATTTGTGCTAAACTGTCTCCACTACCTCATTAACCCAGCGAGGCTTCCAAGTACTTATCTGTAGCTCTTAGCTCTTTTAATACATTTTTCTTTTCTTTAGTTTTTAAATCATTTGACTTTTATCTGGCTGTAGATCAAGAGCTGAGTTTCGGGACTCATTTGATTACTATCGACCACCTTCTGTGTTTTAATTGTTTGTATTTAAATTAGAGGGTTTTAATCACAAATATTAGGGTGTGATTTACTTTAGAACAGTGGCTATTTTAGCCTTTTTCAATCTTTATATCAGAAATTTGATTTTTCAAGTACAAAACAAAGACGTGCACGGTGGCCTGAGGAAGCACGCCCTGCGTCTCTTTCCTGCCCGAGTTCTGCACTCTCGACATTGGAGTCTCTCACTTTGGAAAACCCTGGTAACTATGGTCCTCCCCAGTTCAACATTTTATTCTGTTTTCTTAAATTGCACTGACTTACATCGTTCACTTTCAGAGTAGAATGATCTTCACTGCCAAAGACTGAGACAAGATTAAATAAGTGCTAAATGGTCCACAGCTGATCACAGTCTGGGGGGTGCAAATAACGCAGCCCATGCAGCTGATGCAATCAGAAAGCAAAGAGGGAGAGATGGACCAAGTTCAAGGAAGCCTCCCAGACTCAGGAACCTCTCCTCCAACAGAAAGGTGACTGTTCCCTTCGGAATATTCTAGTCACACAAAGGCCAAGTTATCTCAAAAGGACCCACTGTGTTTGATTTGACAACAAAGATCTGAGCTCTCAGCGTCCTCTGCTGATGTGAATCTTTCTCCTACCACCGTGCACAGGCTAGGACCCCCTGCAGGAGAGCGAGCCCCGGGGCTGGGGCTCTGAGCTCCACCGCCCCTTCCTCTGGGAGGTGCCGGTGCCAGAGAAATTGGCCCCGAGATCAGTGGGCTGGGCCAGAAAGACCATTAAGATTCCAGTCAACCTTTAGAGTTCCTGATCATTTTAAGTATGAACTCCAAATGTGTGTCTCCTGTTTCACGGGAGCTGATACTGGTGATTTGGTGTTCCTCTTTCAGCCTGAGAACAGGAGAGAATAGAAGCCACACAGGTTGCACACGCCTCTGAAGGTGGAGACTGAAGCAGAGGCATTTTCTATGCTTCTTCTCTTAAAGAAGGAGAATGCGTAAGTCAACGTGAGGCCTCGTTTTTTGTTTATTTGTTCACTTCCTGTTTACCCACATGATTACCATATGTTGGATCAGGAAGCACAGGAGCGCCTGGGGGGCTCAGTCGGTTAAGCGTCTGACTTTGGCTCAGGTCATGATCTTACGGTTCGTGGGTTCGAGCCCCACATCAGACTCTGTGCTGACAGCTCAGAGCCTGGAGCCTGTTTCGGATTCTGGGTTTCCCTCTCTTTCTGCCCCTCCCTCACTCATGCTCTGTTTCTGTCTCAATAATAAATAAACATGAATTTTTTAAAAATAAAATCAGGAAGTACATAAAATGTGTGATGCATAATGCCATGTTCTACTCCATTTCTAGGTCTGGTAAGAAAGACTTTAACAGGAGAAGCCCATTTCTCCTACCTGAGCCCCAGGCCTATGCCAGATGAGGATCAGATTTTCCATATTGAGATTATCAAACATTAGGAGCCTCAATAGTAACAACACTAAACAAATTGTCAGGGGAAGGAGTAAGTTGTGTTCTTGTTGGTTTTTTTTCCCCCTTTTTTCTTTTTACCCCGTCTCTTAGCAGCTGGACTTAGAAAAGAAGACAGGCATGAAATTTGTGGGTAGATCTGTTTCAACAATGGCAAGAACTACCAATTGTGTAATCCAATTTCAACAGGGGATTTCTCTTTATCTTAATAACTAGTGAAATGGGTGGACCTCAAATTTCATTTCAGTTTGGAAACACGCCCAACATTTTGGAGATGTTTACTCCAAACTCGGCCAGCTCTGTAAACCCTCCAAGCTCTCAAATCTTTCTGGGAAGTGCACCAAAGCAGAATTTTTTTGGTGAGATTTCTAATACTTCCGGCTCCTGGAACAGCCTCCCCCCTAATCCTCCAGTTATTCAGTGTCTGATCCAGACCAGAAGGAGAGGCACAGCAATCCTGGAAAAGACAAATAATAATCCCATGAGAACTCACGTCTGAACTTCAGAGAAAGATTTGAGGAAGACCTGACTATATCTAAATCAAGGATCTCCGTCTCACTACTTCGGGGAAGCTCTTTCACGGGGGTTTGTGCACCTTAATCTCAAAGCATTAGGAAAAGAATATGTCCCAACATGGCCAGGATCTCCAAAAGGAGGAAGAATATGAATAGGTGGGAATTTTTTTTAATTTTTGTTAATGTTTTGTTTTATTTTTGATACAGAGAGAGACAGAACATGAGATGGGAGGGTCAGAGAGAGAAGGAGACACAGACTGGAAGCAGGCTCCAGGCTCTGAGCTAGCTGTCAGCACAGAGCCCGATGCGGGGCTCGAACCCACGAATGTGAGATCTGACCTGAGCCGAAGTCGGAGGCCTAACTGACTGAGCCACCCAGGCCCCCAATTGGTAGGAATTTTAATATTGGGGTTGCCATTTTTGCAAAGTTTTTCTTCATCTCCTGCAGTCTCTTCCGATTCTAGAGATAAGCATTTCTATGGAGGCTTCTGCGTTCCCCAGAGACCTCTCTTTGTCATGTGGAAAGGAATATTCAGAACAAGCCCTCCATGTCAGTCACTTCCCATGACAGCCAAGTTCATGCCTCCTTGCTGTATCTGTGCTTAATTTTAAGGTGTTTTCAAGTCTTTGCTGACTAAATTGTGTCCAAAGACACAAGAATGTTGAAAACACAGAGCTGTGCGAGTGCAAATAAAGATAGGGTTTACGTCATCGGGAGCAGCCAGGAAACAAACACATTGCACAAGGCTGCGGTGAATCACTGGACGACAGAAACGGTGGTGAAGGCCCAGCCGTGGTCCTGTGGCACGTGGCAAAGTGGGGCTGTGTGGGCCGCAGGGTCGGCTGGAAAGGCTCTGAGGGTCCTGGAGGGGCAGGAGGGAGGGCAGACCCCAGAGTGCTGTCGGTGCCTGGGAACTTGGAGCTCAGGGGCCTCCAGGGGAGGGTCAAACTACTGGTGCTTTTGTGGGCTCCAGACACGTTCCGCTCTGCCCGGCATCAGTGTGGGTGGAGAAGGCACACCCAGCAGCCTGCGGCACTGGGAGCTGCCTGTGACCCTGGGGAAGTCAAAAAGTTGTCTCGGTGTGCATGAAGAAGGGTCACCTTGGGAAAAGACACCCAAGAAAATGCACGTGTGCAAAGAGGAGACGAGAAGTCTTCCTGTAACATCGGAAGAAGCGACCAGCGTTGCATTGGATAATGATGGCTCCAGGAAGCAGCTCGGAAATGTCCTCATCACTTTGGACTTGTGAAAACAAAGGAAAGACAAAATATAAGAATACAGACTTAGGACAATCCTGTGATTCATCTGTGTGGAAGAAGAGGTGTCTATACATTTTTACAGTCTAATTTTTGTTTAGATGATATAGATGGATTGTTTTTTGTTGTCGTTTCTTCAGTCAGTCAATGGACATTCCTGAAAGCCTCTTCAGCCCACAGGTCAGTGTGGTCAGGTGGTCAGGAGGGGTGAGAAGGGACAAAGGAACTGCTCATTCCTGAGGCGCTGAGAAGACAGAAACAAGTAAAGGCACCATCACAGGACAGTGAGACAGGGGACTCTTAGTTCCTATGAGGGTCTCCAGAGGTTCCCGGCTGAGGTAAGGGTGGGGGGAGGAGAAGCCCCACCGGTTTAGTCTAGAGCCACACCGGATTTTCCCTGAATTTCAATCACTCATGAATTCTGTGTATTCCCCAAGACGTACTATAAAGTATATAAGATAGTAAGACTTTCCAGATCCCCAGATGTTATAGGTGGTAATAAATTGCTTTATTTGCCTCAGGCTTCTTTTTTTTATTGTGGTAAAATATATATAAAATAAAATGTACCATTTTATTCATTTTTAAGTGTGCAGTTTGGTAGCGTTGGGCACCTCCACACTATCGTTCAGCCACCGCCACCGGGGATTTGCTCATCCTGCAAAACTGAAACTCTGTCCCCATCGAACACAGACTCCCCCTCCCCAGCCCCCTGCAGCTGCCCGCCGCTGGTCTGCTTTCTGTCTCGACAAGCACGGCTCTTCTGGGGCCTTCAGATGGGTAGACTCAGACAGGATCTGTCCTTTGCTGACTGGCTTTTTCGTTCTGTATGTTTTCAAGGCTCATTTGTTGTACAGCATTTCAAAGATTTCCTTTCCTGCTTCAGGCTGAATCATATTCCGTTGCATGTCTGGACCACATTGTTTTATCCATCCACCCATCCACCCATGCATACACTCATCCAACCATCCACTCACCCACCCACCCACTCATCTACCTATCCACCCATCCGTCCACCCACCCACCCACCCACCCATCCAACCTTCCATCCATCCGTCTGTCCATCCATCCATCCATCTGCCCGTTCATCCATCCATCCATCATCCATCCATCCATCCATCCATCCATCCATCCAACCTTCCAAGCATCCACCTGTCCGTCCATCTGTCCATCCATCCATCTGTCCATCCATCTCTCCGTCTGCCCGTCTGTCTGTCTGTCCATCCATCATCTGTCCATCATCCATCTGCCTGTCCATCCATCTGTCCATCCGTTTGTCTGTCCATCCATCCTTCCGTCTGTCCATCCATCCATCATCCATCCATCAGTGGACACTGGGGCTACTTCCACATTTTGGTTGTCAAGAACAATGCTGCTGGGAACGTGAGCATTTGCACCCATTGTAGAAGTTGGCACCTGCCTCCTCCCCTTTCCAGGACCCCCAGTCCTCTCTTAAGAGGACTCCACCATCTTGAGGTTGCTCCTTATTGCTCCCAAATATGTTATAGAAACTGTCCACTTATCTGTGTATTCATAACTATACATAGTATTTTATGTGTTTTAAACACTGGGTTTCTTGAGTGTCTCAGCCAGTTAAGCATCCAACTTCAGCTCAGGTCATGATCTCACGGTTCATGGGTTCAAGCCCCACGTCAGGCTCTGAGCTGCTTCAGATTTTGTGTCTCCCTCTGTCTCTGTTCTTTTCCTACTTTCACTCTGTCTCTCTCCTCTCTCTCAAAAATAAGGATTAAAAAAAATAAAAATAAAATCAGCACGCAGTCTATATTGTCTAGTTTAGGGATAGATTCAATAAGCGTATTTGTATTTTTTAAAAGAAGAAAAAAAAATGAGAAGAAAATTAGAATTTTCCACAAAGTTTAGCTGAGAGTTGAGGTATCATTTTTGCTAATTCTACTAAAAAAGTATTTTAGTTTTTATTCTTTTTCCTTTCAAGGACCTTACTTGGTTCCAGAGACACATGAACTTAAAGTTAATTGTCAATGAGAGTTTTTAAATATATCTATGTTTTGGGGGGCGGGGGCAGAGGTGGATATGGAGGGGGATGCAGAGGACAGGCCCTTTAGGAAGGAAGCGTGAAGGGATCAGAACGCAAGCCTCCTTGTTTTAATTAATGGAATCCTAGCTGCAATCCTAGATCCTTTCTTTCTCACACTGAAGCCCCATCTGGTGGCCGGGCTTTGGTGGGACAGTTGTCCCCACAAGCCCTGGGGACAAGTAAGCAGCATCTGTCTCTCCAATGAACACCCCTAGGTGTGGGCATTCTGTAGGAGGGAAGTGGGGCGGGAGGTGGGGGATGGAGCCGGGAGGAGCGGGACTGGTCCTCGAGGGACCTCGTGCCACCGCCAGCCACACGTGGACGGTCCCCACTCAGGTCGCAGCTAGCCCCGGGGATGGGGAGTGCGCCACTGGGCAGCAACGTGGCCCCGTCCTTACTCACTGCCCTGGCCTCACCTCGAACACCAGAGTGAAGCCAGATGCTGGTGAGACCTGAGGGGGCCAAGGCGGTCCGGGAGCCCTGCCCTCCTGGGACACCTGGGACACCTGTGTCCCCTCAGTGTCTGAGCAGGTGCAGATCTCCTGAGAATAGCACTTCTTCCCCTCAGGTGTCCAGTGCTCTCCCCGGCTTCCTCCTCCTTGCTGGCCACCCCAACTTCCGTCTTCCTGGATTTCTCTTTTCCTTCTCTTCTCCCTTCTCCTGTCCTTTCTTTAGCTTTCCCGGTTCTGGAAGGTCCAAAGGTAAAGAGTGCAAGTGTTGGACCGGGGTGGGGGGTGGGGCACCCTGTGGTCCTTTTCCTGCTGGTCTGGTCTCAGGCCCGACTCCACGGGAAATGTCGCGCAAACAGCTGTGACCTCTCTCAAGCTGGCGCACCCCACTGGGAGGCGCAGGGCACCCGAGAGTCACACGGGCCCTTGTCCAGACGGCTGCGGAGCCCAAGCCTGTGAGCCCCACGTAGAGACGAGGCACCTGGGGCCACGGGGTCGGCTGCAAGCTGACATTGCTCATCACGGCCCCTGTGAAGAGGCCCTTTGGGGTCCAAGAACCCTGCTTCCCAGAAGTCTGCTCTGCCACTCAGCCGTCTGGCTGCCAGCATAAACCACAGCCACACAGGAACAAAAAAATAGAAAAGAAAAGAAAAGTTTTCTGTTTCATGTGGAAAAGCATAAATATTGTATTATTGATTCAGAAAGGAAATGTGCCGAGCGGGTCTGAGCGATCCCGGGACAGCGCGCGGCCGGCCCGCGAGCCCAGGCCCGAGTGGAACCAGATGCTGCTCTTCACGAAGGGGAAAGGGAAAAAAGTTTGCATTTCTGGCCCCAGCAGCAGCAGGCTACCACCTGGACCAAAGATTTCAAAGTGAAAATGTGCAAGTGCGTCTTTTCTTGAGAGCGGGGCGGAGCAAGGAAGAAGGTCGGTCGGAGTGTGCTGAGTATGGGACGCTTGCGGGCCCCGCGTGGAGGGGGAGGGAGAGAAAGCCACGCGCAGCCTCATGTCACCCGAGGATGGGAAGGCGGACGGGAACGAGGGCCTTCGGGTCCAGGCGGGGACCCCCACTCCGGTTTCAGGGGCCGAGCTCCTGCAGGGGAAGTTCGCTTCCTGCCCCCCCCCCCCTCTGCACACGGGAACCCTCCCCTGCTCACATCAGGCCGGCCAGGCGCTGTTTCCTCCCCCGAACTCTGAGAGATTCTTCGCCCTCACTCATCTGTCACCGCTGTCATCGCCACTTAGAGGGTTTCACCTGCAGCTCGCGTCGGGCTTACTCAGGGCTTTTATCCTCTCCACGTCAAAGTAGTTTGATCCCGAGTGTAATTTTGCAAAGAAAAGCATCTCGAGGGAGAGCTTTAAAAAATGCCTCTGTTTTTAACCCTGCTTCCAGGAGGAATTAGATGCAAACACTTCCACTTAGTTCATTGGCTTCTCAAGTGAATGGATCACATCTGATATCTGAACGCGATATGGCGGAAGGCTGAGGAGATGAATTTGCGAATCCCAGCTTGGCTCCCAGAGGCTTGGGCCCTACTGACCAGATGGTGACCAGATTTAAGCAATCGTAGTCTCCTGGTCAATGACTGAATTTCCTGTGCTTCGGTGCTGCCCATTAGCACACGGAACTCATACTGGAGCAGCGTCTGGAGACATGGGAGAAAGTTGGCGGCGGTTTGGAGGGTTCCTGATTGGTCAGCAGGAGGCATGTCCAGCATTGGCTCCACAGAAGGGCCTGGGCCTGGCGGCTGCCCGTGTCTTTCCAGTGTGGGTGGGACTGTCTCGAGCAGATCAGCAAGGGCGGCTGACAGGGAGAAATCAGGTACCGTCTCCGTCTTGGCCTTTATGCTCAAGAGGGGATGGCTGAGGATCACAGGTCTCCTGGCTGTGAGGAGGAAGACCATCCTTTCCAGTCTCTGTCATTAACCTTGTCAACCTCCCCTGCCCCCTGCCCCCAGGCCTGTCTACCATCAAAGTGGAAAAGAAAGACCACTACACTCCTATATCACGTTGAGCCACAGCTCCAGCCGAACTAACGTGCCTCAGCACTCCATGACCCACCTACAACCAGGACTGCATCTTAGACCCAGGGAAGGATTTCAAGGGGGACGAAATCATCCCAGTGGCTCCCTAGAGGGCCACCACCTTAATGACATACTTCACTGTAATGTCAAAAAAAATGCAAAAATAATCGTATAAGATGTCAGCAGTGATTATTATTATTATTATTATTTTATTTTGTTTGAGAGAGAGAGAGCATGGGCAGGGGGCAGGGAAGGGGAGAGAGATTCTTAAGCAAGCTCTATGCTCAACATGGAGCCCAACACAGGGGTTGATCTGATGACCTTGAGACCATGGCCTGAGCCAAAATCAAGAGTCGGATGCTCAATTAAGCCACTCCGGTGCCCCAGCAGTGATGACTAAAGCAGCGCTTTACACGGACCAGATCAAGCCTAGACTGTTCCAGTGTATTCTGGAATTAATGCAGCCATCTTGTGCATTGGTCCTTAGATAAGTGATTTAAGATGTCTGAATAATCTAAGGAATTTAAATGATGGGGCTGACGGGAGGAGCCAGAAGGGACCCCAGAGGAACCAGTGGCTCCAGGGAAACAGTAATCGAGCCGCAGGCGCGGGGGGTGACCAGCGCCCCAGCCCAGCCCAGGGCGCTCTCCCCCAGAATGGCCAGCTCGCTCCCACGTGGCTGGTGGCTGCTGCCATCTGTGGGGGTGACGACCTGAGGCTGAGGGTCAGGATTGAAGCCCCGTCCCCAGCCCTAGCCGGGTCCTGAATGAGAGCAAGACTCACCAAGGAAAGACTGACACACTTTCCATGTAGTTTAATCAGGTTTGTGCTGTGACCCTCCGCCCCCTTGTTCTCCTCTAAAAATTAGGTTTCAAAAAGGAGCTTTGAGGACAGGAGACTTGAGGAATAGGGCAGACAGGTTGTCCCCGGAGGGGCTGCGTGACGTTGGCAGAGGGGTCTGCTGAGCTGGGACTCGGGCCCTGCGGGCCGGCCACCTGAGGGTCTCAGAGTCCTTGCTGTGGATTCAGCCCCACCCCTTCCTCCTACACGCGGGGGGCTGGGGGCCTTGGTGTCTCCCAAACCGTGGGGCTCAGGCCCTGATTCCTTTAGCCATCTGCCCCGGGATGGGGACAAATGCGTTTTGTAACAGAGTAAAGCAGACCAAGATCCTGGGGCTGAATTTTCATTTCTGGAGCTCATGCAAACCACGCGTTGGGACACACACACGACCTTCTAAGGGAAGTCCATTTGCCTTAAAGCCTTCTGTGCTGTCGTCTCTGCTGCCACAGTATCTGTTAGTCACCACTCCGAGCACCTCTCACTCTGCCCCTGGCGGGAGAGGACGCCTGGGTGCTGCCAGGCTGCTGGCCTGGGCTCGACCTCCCTCGGCAAGAGAGAGAAGTGACCGTGACCGTCGGCATCCCAGGGGCTCAGGGCCGCGGGGGGCTAGCTGGGCACGAACACGCCTCTCCTCACTCCCCCTCCTTGTGGAAAGAAAGGGACCCTGGTCCTCAGTGGTGGTTTTGTGGGTGCGGCTCACAGAGGCACAGGCAGAGAAAGGGTCTGCCCGCCAGGGGGTCCGCCGGTAGGTGGTCACGGCCACTTTCCGAAGAGTGACCTTAGGGGAACTGCCCATTTGACCCACCTTCAGAGGTGACCACAATACGCCAACACAAAGAGGGACGTAAATTGGCCGAAAAACACAGTGTAATCGACGCGCTCACACTGCACTCCAGGGGACTCCAGGGACCGGCCAATCCACGCCGGAAGAGCGGTACAAGCCGGAAGGGGCCCCCAAGATTAATCACCACCGCCATGCAGATGCGCGCGTTAGGCGGAAAGATAAATGTGTAAAGGCTGTGTCAAAACCCGTGGTGTGGCCCACATGGCAATTCAGGGTCAGTAATTGAACTTCGCTCTAATTATCCTGGGGAGATAATATTAACTTACAGTCCGGTGTGAGCTAGCGACCCCATAACTCATCACTGGATGGGCTGCACGTCGCATTGTGTTATTGAAATATGACGGCTCCATTTCTCCCCTGTCACAATGACAACTGATGTGCTTATTTTCCTTCTCTGCGCCTCTGGGGGATGATGAAATAGTAAGCAAACATTCTTTCTGGTGAAAGAGCAGCACTTTATCACGCTGGCTTCAGCTCTGGAAAAGCTCTGGCAACACTCAGACGCGGGTTCCCGGAGCCCAGGCCGCCCCCGCTCGCGCCAGCCCTGGGAGTCTGGCCCGGGGGCGCCGTCCGGCCCCGGCCGCGGAGCACCCTCGGACAGTCACTGCGGGTTCCTGAGCAGCCAGGCCTCTTTAACGTACTGTCCTGGCAGGGGGGGGGTCTCCGGGGAGGAGCAGAGATTTAGTCAAAACATAACTCTTGTTTTATTGCTGTGTTTACCGGTCGGGCCTCGGAGCTCCCTGTGCCCCGCATCCCACCAAGGGCTGTTCCATGGCTCTGCTCCTGGTGTGGGGGTCCCTCTCTAGTTCGCTCCCCAAGCTGATATTTTATTTTGTTTTTCTCACAGATTTGTAGTTTCATCCTAAGATGCATTCTTTTCTGTTTTTAAGTTTATTTATGTTTTATTTTTGAGAGAGAGTGAGAGTAGGTGAGGAGCAGAAATGGGGAGAGAGAGAATCCCAAGCAGGCTCTGCACTGTCAGGGCAAAGCCTGACACGGGGCTCGCTCCCATGACCGAGAGATCATGACCTGATCCGAAATCAGTGGACTGAGCCATCCACACGCCCCACCCCCCTACAAAGAAGGATTGTTAATAAATTATAGACAAATGCAGAGTTAAATGCCTCTGCGTTAAACTTTAAGAAAAAGTTCCATAAAATTCAAAACAAGCAGTTTCTGGTTATTTGAAATGAGGCTAAAGAGTGTTTTGTAGGAGTTAGAAAGCCGGGAGCACCCAGAAATACAGAAGGGCAGGAAGGCCGAGAAGAAGCTGGAGGCCCCCTTCAGGTGGCAGGGACATGAGGGGATGGCCGAGGTTTGGACGTCATCCCTACCAAGGGGCATGGCACGCACACCTGTCCGCCAGTCTGGGCAGGGTCTGGGGTGAGCCGCCGCTGCCAGCCTGGGACCCAGCAGCCCCTCCCCCTGCCTGCCCTTCTTGGGGGGTTGGTGGAGGTTCTGGTTCTCAGGGAGATGGCGGTAAATAAATGGCGCTCAGAAGCCCTCCGCCCTTCCTCTGAAGAAGTTGACACACATGTCGACAGTTTGCTATTTTAATTGAGAACAGAAAGCCAGTGCAGATCCCGGAAAACAAGGAAGTTGGTCTCAGATCATCCTCATTCAGTCCTTAACCTCGTGCTCATCTAGCGTGGCCTCCGAGGGCACAAGTGACTGCTGCTGGAGGGCAGAAGCCAGTTACCGCTGGGGGGACACCGCTGGGGGGACACCGCTGGGGGGACACCACTCAGAAGAGGCTCCAGGAAAGGGTTCCAAGTGAGGAAATGCAGTCCAGGGCTGGCAGCTCCCAAGAAGCAAGCACCAAATCACCCGGGTCCTGCCTCTCTGGCCTCAGCCAAGGGCCTCCGAGAAATACGGACCCAAGGGCCCCGGCCTACAATAGCTCAGGGGACTGACCAAGCCGGACGCGGTCCTCGTGTTTGGTTGAGTCTGCACCAGCTTATTAAGATCTGTTCAGCCTCTTGATGGCATCAATCAAATCTCAGGGTCACCAGAGTGAGAGTGTCTCTCCTCTCAATATTCTGATCACAGACTAGATAATCAGAAGCACATCACTCATTCATAATCACCGAGTGCAAGCTTCCTGATGGGGAACATGGAGGGCTTCCCATCTGTTTCTGTTTGGGTTTTATGGTCAGTCACCTGAGCACAGAGATAAACACGCGAAGCAAAGCACCTGGGCCTCAGAGACAATACCTGCTCGGAGATCCCGGCTTAATCGTGGAAAATGAACTAAAACGCTGACAGTTCAGGGATATCGATGCAGATCAACAGAGTCCACACAGAGACTGAGCCGGCCGCCTTTCAGAGAAGGGGCAGGTGCACCGCAGGCGACAGGCATTTATTTTGTGTATCGCAACTCCTCCCCACCCGCAACTGCAGGACTTTCCAGGATCACCCCCGCCATCGGAGGATCCACAGGAGGGGCCCGGGGGACGGGCTGGAGTGAACCTCCTGGCACAAAGGCCGGTCCCAGGTACCACAACCCAAAGTCATTCCCCAACTCTGTTGACTCAAAGTCGATTTCACAGCTTCCTAAACATCGTGGCACAACATTCACGTTCTTTAGAGATGTCCTAGGTGGCTGGGAAGACAAAACAGCACGTTAAAAAGACATTCAGTCTGTATTTACATGAGGAATCGTGAGAGCCTGGTAAAGCATTACTGTCTGTAAAGTATTATATATTTTAAGGGTCTTGGTAATTTATGTTTTAAAATGTTCTTCCTACACATTTGCAGTATATAATGGAAGGTTCCTATGACATTTATAAAGGAACAGCCATGATCTGCTAGCTAAATGGTATGCAACGTTCTATAAATTATAGGCTGAAATTTGCTCTAATGTTCAAGTATTTCTGTGACATATTTTTCTCCAAGAAAAATTGGACAGAAATGTGCAAAGGTATAATCCGTTATAGCTGCGTTAAAGGCATGACTAGAACATTACTCTCGGATACCCAGGGTAGCAAATAGGAGGGTATTTGTTTGGTGGTTTATTCTACGAAGACGAGACTTTTTTTATTGAGAAAGACTCTAGTTAAACACTATAGGCATCTTAGTAGATAATATCAGGCCATATTCTTCAACTTGTATTCAAGATAATAATGGTTCACTTAAATCGCATCCCTGCCTCGTATGGTTGCTTCCTCCTAAGCAGGTCTGGTTCTAGTTGGGGTCAGATCACCTGGACTGAAAATATTTCTCAGCTTCCTTGCAATCAAATGTGACCATGTGACTAAGTTTTGGTGAGTCACGTAAGTGTCCTGTGACAGCCTGGGGGCAATGTCCTTTACAAAAGGTGGTGTCTGCCGCCCACATCTCCTGACCACTCACCTCCAGCTTGCCTCTTGATGTGTGGTCCGATGATTAGAACCCCCTGGAAGGTGTTGTGGGCCCATGCCCTGGTGGGGGGGTGCAGGAGAAGAGTCACTGAATCCCAGTGCCTGCTGTGGATGACAGCCACCCAAACCTCGGTGTCAGGATTTTGTAACAAACTTGTAAAGAGTCAGAGCACAGAGAATTCGGTTGTATGGACCATGAAGTCTCTGCAGAATCTGTTCAACTCCATGACAGCGGTTGTGTAATATAGTTTTTACATGTTTTAAGGTTCATTTATTTTTTTGAGAGAAAATGACAGAGCATGAATGAGGGAGGGTCAGAGAGAGAGGGAGACAGAATCAGAAGCTCCAGGCTCTGAGCTGTCAGCACAGAGCCCAACACAGGGCTCGAACTCATGAACTGCGAGATTATGACATGAGCTGAAGTCAGACTCTTAACCAACTGAATGACCCCGGTGCACTGAGGACAGCGGTTGTGCAAAAGAAGCCATCGACAGTTAAAAAAGCAATAGGTGCAGCTGTGTTTCAATAAAACTGTATTTACAAAAACAGGAAGGAGACTGGGTTTGCCCTCATAAACCATATTTTGCTCACCCTGCATTTAAGACATAAAATCTCTTGCAAACTAATTTCTTTGTCAAAAGATAAATCTCCTCATCTGGCCTGATGTCCACGGGTCGGCATGTAAGACACTTCAGTATCTTGGCTGTTGTGAAATAGGCTGCAATGAACAGGGAAGCCCAGAGAGCTCTTCCAGACCGATTTGACCTCCCTTGGATTTAGACCCGGAAGTGGAATAAGACCAACACAGAGAGGAAGGTTCTGCGTGGCCTACCTTGATACGGAATCTAAAAAAGCTCAATTCACAGAACCAGAAAGTCGAAAGATGGTTACCAGGGACTGGAGGTGAGGGAAGAAGGTAAGAAGTTTTATTTACACACGTTGAATGCCTTTGTGGGTTTGAATGGACAGCTCGCTGACCCGGCTCCAACACTGTCCCGTACACGTGAAATACGCCAAGACAGGCAGTGCCAGCTCTTTGCGCCACCCGCGAGATAAGGCGGCTATGGGAAGAGACGTGAGGTCAGTTAGCTTGACGGCGGCCATCGCTGCACAATGTATACGTAGACTGAAACATCACGTTGTACACGTTGGATACATGCAATTTTGAGACTTACATTATGGGTCTTTATTAGGCACAGCCAATGCTGGTCCCCATGGGCACACAGGCCCCGTGTGGCCATTTCTCCTCGGTTCTCTTCTCTTCTCCTCCTACTCTGCTTGGTTCTCTCCTCTCTCTCTTGTTCCATGGGTCCCTCCTCTGCCCCCTCTCCTCTCCGCCCACTTCACTACCTTCACTATACTCCCATCTTCCTTCACAATCCCTGCACCTAATCAACAGCAGCCTTGAGTATCCCTTGATTGCAGGAGTCTACAAAGGCTGTGGAATGGAAAATGTACCCAACACAGAAGGTGTCCCCCAACTTACGCAAACCTGACCCTTTCCCATGCGGGCTCTATTCCCAAAATTTTGTACTGCTATTCAAAAGATCAGAATCCAAAAGAAGAGCCAAATACTACCACCTGAAAAAAAATGAGCCCCATGAATGCAAGCATGATGTGTCACTGGACCTGGACTGAGCTTCATGAGAAAATTATAATGCCCACCTTGCCCCTACCATATGGAACAGAAGATTCCAAGTGTGTAAAATCAGGCACCCAGAAATCATAGCTCTCTCTAACAAGAATACCGGTCTCCTGTCCTAAGATGTTTTGATCCATCCGTATGGTGCAATCTCAAATGGATTATTTTCTTCTGCTCTCTTCTGGCCGACAGGTGCCTAGGAGTGGGACAGGCCATGGTTAATTAAGTGTCAGTTGTTATACACCTGATTTATTGGCAAATTTCACTTGAACAAAAAATGGAGGGAAGTACACACCTGAACATTTTTTTGATAATTGTACACATTTTTCTCTCCTCTGTTTTCAATTCTTGGACAACCACAATTTTTCCAAAATTCTTGTCTGTAAAAGTCCAAGGGAAAATCTCATGTCTTGGGGCAGAATTAGGCATGGAGGATTCCACTGGAGACTGCATGAAGGCGTGAGCTAACTCTCCTCCGTCACTGTGTCCACAGCACTGATCCCCATTGGGGTGAACAGTAGGTCCCTGAGAGGTATCTGTTTTCTGAATAAACACACGGAATGATGACATAATTCAACCTATTTGCTGACCTTATCATCCACTAGGAAGTAGTAGGGAAAAAATATCTGGATGAATTTGATTGATTAGGCTTCCCCTAGAGTTGATTTAGTGATGTCTAAATGATAAGCTATTTCCAAACACAAATGGAGGAATCAGAATGTGAGTTAGAGCTGTAAGGATGTGAATGATGTAGGTGCAGTAGGAGGGGTGAGGGAGAGAATAAACGGGTCTCAAAGACTCTTGACTGTCGTCTTAGGTCCTCCCTGGCAGAATCAGAACAAAACAAGTCCCAGGGTAAACCATTTGGATTGTGTGGAAGGGAGGAAAGAAAGGGGGTGTCAGTCAATAGGGTTCCACAGGAGCAATGGGGGCTCATTCTGCTGCAGGGGACACTGGGGAGCCCAGTTCCAGAGTGGTCTCGCTTGGGAGAGAGTTAGGGCTTGCCTTCCAACGCCATCCATCCCTGGGTGAGGGCTGTTCCTGGCTCCCAGGGGGCTAATTCCCTGTGACCTTCAGACAGAAGAGACCCTCCAGAGACAGGACAGTTGGTGCAAAGAAGCACCATTGAGGAGACCCGCCAATGTGGATGGTTAATGAGCAGGGCGTTCACACTCTGTGATCATTACGGACAGAAATAAAACCCAATTCTTTTGGAGGATTTGCTTACTGAAAGAATATAGAGGAAAGACTTCTATAATGTAAAGGAGAGTTTTTATTGTTGTTTTCAAAGATGCATGTAATCTTGGAGACAATCACTTTTTTGGTCTTCCTGGGTTGCCTAAAACTCAGATTCCATACCATCAAGGCTACTTGCTAGAAATGCAACAGTCTGAAAAAAAATTCAACAAAAGCTAGAAGAAGTTTACAAAATCCAAACTCTTTATATCATAGAAAGTGTACAAGGTAAAAATTGCGGGGTATACAAAAACTCAGGGAAAAATTACTCAGCGTCAGGAGGGGAGAAAAATCAATAGCCTACCCACGAAGACAGAGACATTAGAACCTATTGTTCTCATGTATAGGCTTTCCCAGGGAAAAGGGGACAGAGTGGGGAGGGAGAGAAAAGCGATCTGTCCTGGCAGGGACTAACAGGCTGTAGGAGGACCTGGAAGTCAATGTCAGGCAGCCCAGAACTAATCATTCTCTCATCTAATGGACATTCCCCCAGAGTGGGTTCTGTGCAGAACACTGATCCACTGCATGGGCCCCAGGGCTGGGGGACAATTCACATTCTCATGCGAAGACGTGGAATATATAATTACGTAAATATAAGGCATCGTGTCAGGCAATAATTACATGGCCTGTAGGAAAAATAAACAGGCTGTAGGGATGGAAGTTTTCAAGAGAATGCTATTCAGATAGCAATTTCCTGGAGGCAGAAAAAGGCCTCCCCACCCCACCCTGCCACCAAGGACCAGAAGCCCCTGCGGAAGACTTGTGTCAGAATGGGGGTGGATAGGGGTGCTTGGGTGGCTCAGTCATGCCCAACTTTGACTCAGGCCACAGTCTCACAGTTCCTGGGTTTGAGCCCCACTGTCAGTGCAAAGCCTGCTTGGGATTCTCTCTCTCTCTCTCTCTCTCTCTCTCTCTCTCTCTCTCTCTCTTCCATCCCTGCTCACATACTTTCTCAAAATAAATAAATAAACTTAAAAAAAAAGAATGGGAGCATATAAAGGCAGACCTGGGGACAGCCGGCCAGGCTCCTAGGTCACCTCTGAGGGCCTGGGGTGGAGTTTCCAGAGGGGGGCAAGGGGGGCTGCCCATTACGGTGCGCGCTCACTCCCACCTCTGAGGGAGATGCCTTCTCTTCGCCAAGGTAAAGCCGAGGCAGTCTGAGACGGAGACCTCTGCCCTGTGGACTCTCTGGGACCAGGCGCACAGATCTCCGTGGCAGAGGAGAACCTGGAATGACAGATCCGAGGGGCTCCTCTTCCCCATCCCTGGTCCAACAGGAAAGCCTTGGGAGAGGGGAGCAGAGCTCTTTTCTCCATCAGTTACAGTGAAAAGGGAAGACGGACATGTGCAGAAATGTCTTATCGCCCCCAGGACAAGAATCACACTCTCTTACCAAAAGACAGCTTCATCAGTTTACAACGGTAAACATCTTTAACTTTTTATTAGTTTAACAAATTTTTATTTTTCATGAAACACAGAGGTAGGTTTTTGAAAGGAAAGTCATGCTTATGGCAAAAGGATGTGTCTAATGTCAGGCATTTTGGAGCAAGGTGGGCTAGGCTAAGAAAAAAAGCATGTCCCCCACCCCCAGGAGACCCAAGTTTCCTCCTCCATCTCCCACTGTGCCCCTTCTCCACCGGGGGTCCCCTCACCAACACACAAGCACACGCACAGGCTCCTGTCACTGCTGCTGCTGAAGTTGTGTAAGAGGCAAGACCAGATCCTGGGGATGGAGACTGGTGACTGACGCGCAAGGTCAAAGGGGCAAGGGGGTCTTAGACAACGCGAAGGGATTGGCGAAGGGGTAAGGGGAAGAGGGAGCAGAGGGGAGGGCGTGATGTGGAAGGAGGCAGGTACATGCACACGAACACACGCCCTGCCCACCCCAGGTAGTAAAGATGGAGGAATGCAGAGAAGGGATCATGCACCAGAATTACGCTGTTAACCGGCTCCCCCCTTCTTTCCTCACCCATTTCCTTCACCAACTGTATTCATTTGGGAACCTATTACCTGGATTTGACAACAGAGAGTGGACGAAGTTTTTCTCAGAGTCAGAATAATCTGTCCAGGGGAAGAAAAGTAGGGCTGTGTTTGGAGGGGTGGCTTCCTTCTAGTCCTCAGCCCCCTACCACCTTGCAAGGCAGGCTTTCTTCTCTGTTTTCCTTCACAGAGAGCAGCAGGAGACACTCCTGGGGGATGAAAAACAGAGATTTTGTTGAGTGATTCAGTAAAGGAAACACACATTCTCAGGTATCTCCAAAACGCAGGTCATCTTGTTTGAGCACAGCTGTGACTTGTGCCTTTCTACTCCACGCCTTCTTCAGGGCTGGGCCTACACCACATTCTAGGCAGCTCTGCAAAATGGCATCGAACGTGCCCAATGAACGTGCCAATCTCTCTGTCCAGGGAAGCAAGCTCTACACAAAAGGGAAAACAAACAGTTGTAGGGAAAGAAAGAAGTCTCCAAAAAAATTACTACACAGGAAATACTGGCTGTCTTGGCTTTGAAGAGGCTAACTTATTGAAAGAAGTATTTTAGTTGCATTGGGTAGGCCAGGTCTTTTTTTTTTTTTTTTTTTTTTTTTTTTTTTTTTTTTTTTGAGAGAGAGACAGAAAGAGACGAAGAGAGCTGGCCGGAGGAGGCGCAGAGAGCGAGGGAGAGAAAGAACCCCAAGCAGACTCCGTGCTCAGTGAGGAGCCAGACTCGGGGATTGATACCACGACCATGAGATCATCACCTGAAGTGAAATCAATAATTGAATGCTTAACTGACCTGAGCTGCCCATGTGCCCAGAGCCAGAACATTCTGGATTCCCTCTTGGGGAAGCTTATTCTCAAAGCTCAGCCCAAGAGGATCCCACTCATGCAGAAGTTCTGTGTGTTCTGAATTCCCAGCTATCCCTTGGCACGCCACAAGTCCCCCAATGCCCTCTTCCTGAGGTGGAGTGCTAGGCCCCAGGAGAGTGTGTTTGTGAATGATAGACAAGTCTAGAGCCAGAAAGATAAATCAAATAAGAACTCCACCAGCCCTTGCATCAGAGAGTTGAATTAGTTTCTCTTTGTCTGTCCTTGGCTGCACACCAGGGCAATCCCTTTGAGCTCTCTTGGTCTGTTTTCAGCCATAAAATTAGGACTCCAAGCTCTGTGAGTCCAGGGCTCTTGCAAACACCAACCTGATGGCTTTCTACTCTCTCAAACCTAGAGCAATCTGCCACAACTCACAACCATCTACAACTTCTCAACATGAGAAGCCCACCCACACTGTATTTTCTCCATCATCACCAAGGATTCCTTGAAGCAAGAAGCTCCTTCAATTCTGGAACCCAAGGGGACAGTCCCAACCCCCAAAGAGAGACATGCCTCTGATTTTCCTCCAGAGATTCTCCAAGTAATTGTTTCTTCTCAGGTCCTTGAATTGCTATAAAATATACCTGGGAGTCGGTCTTCCATAGTGTGTCTTATTCTTGTGTTGATTACAATACAAAACAGGATCTCGACTGGGAACTAGCCAAGAATGTGAAAATGGAAACCTATCCATTGTTCCAAAAATGTTTTCAACCCTGTGGAGTAATAAAGTGATAATTTAACATAATTCTTTCTGTAATTACAAAATTCTTCTGATTTTAATTCTATGTAGATATTTTATAAATTTTGATTACTTTTCCTTCTCTTAATGCTCATGTGTGTGTAAATTCCTGTTTCCGAGGAATTATATCAACTGCTACTAAGGTATTTCCTGAACCATCAAGAGTTTATGTTTAAACATTACAAAATGCAAAGAGATCATTACAGGTTTTATTTCATTTTTTAAAATGTTTATTTATTTTTGAGAAAGAGAGAGCACAAGCTGAGGAGGGACAGAAAAAGGGAAACACAGAATCCAAAACAGACTCCAGGCTTCTAGCTGTCAGCACAGAGCCTGATGCAGGGTTTGAACACGCGAACTGTGAGATCATGACTTGAGCCAAAGTCGGACGCTTAACCCACTGAGCCACCCAGGCCCCCCAATCATCACAAGATTTTATAGTGACAAGTTATTTTTAGAGACATGTTTCATGAAATACATCTTAATTAATATGATTAAAGAAGACTGTGGATCAGGAAAAAAATAACAGAAAACCTAATACACAACACCCACTGCTGAACACCTACGGACCGAGAGAGCATGTGGAAGCAGAGAAGAAGAAATGAAATGAATCACATGTGCATCACGTCATCATTTTAGCCCTCTAGTGATAGGAAACACACTCACAGTGGTTTACGTAAAAGGATGTATTACACCACGAGTGGGAGCTGCACCCGCTGTGGTCACAGGTCAGTGATCCCCAGCCATGCGGTCCTTTGCCGGGAGAGAATGCCAGCGCGGCACCCACACCTCTGCTCCCCGCGGCCTCTCCAGCCACTGCTCGTGCATCCCAGAAACTGGCCACGCTCAGCACCCCGGCCAGCACGTCTCTCTTCTACTCACATGAGCTGAATCAGTTTTATCTCTTTGGGGGGAAGCAGCTCCATTTACATGGACCGACTGGTATGCATAAAAGCCTCATGTCTAGAAACTCATTTGCTCTTTAATAAACGTATCATAACGTCTGAAACGCCTGATTTATGGGGAGATGGCCTGCCACCTCCTACCTGCCATTGGAAACCCAAGACAGGTCACGACATTTAACGCTCGGCTGGAATAACAATGCCGCTCCGATCCCGCTCCGGGAGGACACGCCATCTGCCTCATTTACATAGTGAACATGGTCGGTGGATTGCCGTCTGTCACCCCAACACGGAAGGACATGACTAACACCCCGCGGTGAGTGATGAGGCGCATGTCCACCGGCACCACGACCCACTGGTGGCAAAGGGCCGGTCCTCTGTTTACTTAGCTAACCTTCGCAGAGCTCATCTGATAAAAGTCCAGATGGTTCGGAGACAGAAAAATGACAATGTTTTGCTGAACATGCTCTGATAAGGGCCGCGGCTCATGCTGGTGGTGGCCTAGGCGGTGCCCTTCTGATTGGGCATTGCTCTACACGCACCTCCCCATACGTCAGCACCTCTTTGACGTGCAGAGGGGCAGGGTACCACCTCGAGATCACCTTTGCTTTGAGTCCCACAAGGCTCCCGGAGCAGCCAAGCTTTGCTGCCGTCTGTGAGCCCCCCTCCTTGCCACCGCCCCAGGGCTCTGCTGGCCACTGGTGGGGAGCTGGGCCACCTGGCCGCTGAACCTGGGGCTTCCTGCTGGGAGGCTGAGGGTGTGTGGGCAGGATCAGTGAGATGGAGCTCCTCTTCTGGGTAAAGAGATTGAGACAAAAATGGTGAGATTCACCTACACTGGGCAGAAGGACGGAAATAAAAGTTCTTTTCACACAATGTTTTTGGAAGGAGGGTGAACGCTTAGGATCACGTTCTTAGAAAAGGTTTGGAGCCCCAGGGGCTAAGCAGGTGATTCCGTAACTTGCATTCACTGAACTGGTTTGTGGGATGGACCCGTCTGTTGCTGGGAGCCAAGTTGCCCACTTGCTGCCCAGCCCTGCTCTCCAGCGGCTGCCACCCCTGCGGGGGTTGGGGGAGGGGGACTGCAAGGTTGGGGCCTGTCTGAGGCATGGGCCCCAGTGTTCCATGGGTTCTTTGAGGGCGGCTCCCGGTGGACAACCCTGGGCAGGTTGTCCGCCCTCCCTCCTCCCCGAGCCTCTCAGGCCATTTTGCACAACCAGGACAGTACAGCTGGGCCTGGTGGCCTTCTCGCCTCCATGGCAGGGAAGCCAACCGCCCCTCTCCCTCCAAGGACAGCCAGGATCTCCAGGACAGGGACCGCGCAGGTCACCTCCTGTAGCAGAGCCAGTTGCATGTTAGGGAGCTGCCTTATCATCCTAGAGCTTCATTTTTTAATGTAAAAACTCTAGCACTGACTTCATCTGAGATGTTCTAAGGAGTCCGTGCAAGGAGCACATCCTATCAGGTAAGGCCCAGGAGGTGACGTGCCATCCTTCCCCTTCCTGGAGGCTCCCTCGTCCACGCTCTCCTCCAAATCAGCCACATCGTGTCCCTGAGCCCAGCTTCCTCTGTCTGCTGGCTCTCTTCCCCGGCCTCAGTGACCAGCACCAGAAACTCACCTCCCACTTCCCCACTTCCCTGAATGGTTTTCCTGGCTGTGCCACTCACTGGGGATACTCAAAATGTCTAAAATGTGTTATGCAACCATAATTCTCTCTTTAAAAATCCTGCATTTTGGCAAGTCCACCTTGGCTCACGGGATCCGCCTCCTCCCAGACATCTGGTGAGCAGTGTAGCGGCGTTAGCTTCTGTCCGTGTTTGCTTTGTGGGCTCCGTTGAAATGCTTGATGAGAAAGAAAGACAAAAGGAGAGAAAGGTCGTTAGGGCTTAGACACGGGCGTCATGGAGTCTGCCCCATTGAGCAGACACCTAAGACAGTTCTGGCAAGGAGACTCACGGGTCTCAAGTGAGTCCTGGATGGCAGCAGCCAGCACACGCCAGCACCTCACTGAGCACCAAGACTCGGGCGGGGCCGACTGGGGTCTGATTGCTCCTGGAAGCTACTAGTTCGCTGCTAACTCTTGGTCAACCATTTCATATCTATCCAGCGATCCTTTATAAGGATGGAACCTACCTGCCTCATGATTTCCAACTGCATCAGTGTTAAGTCATTTTGGTGTTAATGACAATTGTCGTTATCTATGAAGTACCCCTGTTCACCGTAATGGACCCTGCTCTTCCCCCAAACCATGAGGTTGTAAGCTAAAGGAAAGTGCTGGAACATACGGTTAATTGCTCTTAATCATATGCTAGTCCTCTTGCAAAACAACTGCAAGCTGACCACTTTGGCTGTGGTGAGATTCTGCAGGGACAGGACAGCATACATTTGCTCATGAGGCTTAAGAGTGTTTGTTGCCTGATGAGCAGCTCCATCTTTCCAGGACTCAGTTAGGTCATGTGGGAGACGGGGCTCCTCAAGCTTCCCCACACCGTGATAATGCATCGGATATAATTCACACAGAGCCTGTGGACGCCTCCCAAGGTAACAGCGATCGGCACACAGTACTTGGACGACATTATTATTAGTCATCATGTGCTGCTCTTGCACCTGTCATCAGGTCGGGAGGAATGGGGAAACTCAATAAAGCCACACAGCAAAGCCACACGGTAAGCCACTCGGTAGGTCCCAGCAACTAATGCGCTGACATCTGCTGAACCAGAGTCTTGTACTTCAGTGGACCACGCGTGCGCCATTCCGGAGGGTTTGTCCTCCCAATGTCGCTAATGTTTGCTAATGAGGAATGAAAGAATGGACGTGGCAATGACTTTTCCCCATAGGTTTGAATTTGTAACTTTTGGGGATGCCCCATTACAACTTTTTACAACCAAAGTGTCCTCAGTCCCTGTAATGCCCTCAATGGCGTCTTGTTTGAGATTTTATAAAATCATTTATTTTTTGGCTATTATCCCCAGTTTCCTAAGGCTTTTATTTCTTTTTTTTTTTGTTTTTGGTCACTTAACATGGTGGGACTGAACAATGGATGGTAATAGATCATATCACATTGGCTACAGGACACATCGGTCCACTTCTGAACCCACAAAATGAACAGAAGAGAAGAAAGAAAAAACATTAAGATTAATCTGAGCATTCTTTTTTGCCAATCCATCCTAATATTTGAGAAGTTTCCGGCAGTATCCTTGAAAAATTTACCTACATCCTGAATGCTTGCCTGCTGAAGACGAGTAACCCAACGTGATAGACAATGGTGAGATTATTAAACGTCAACCATCAGGGTTAATTATGGGAAATCTGACAAAACCCTCAACTGTGTGTGGAGAGGGGAGGGAAGACAGTCCTCTTTGACATTGTTCAGCTCACAAGCCTTTGCTCTGTCAGTCAAGGGAGCTGTGATGGCCTGGAGTTCATTTACACCAGGGGCTGTGCTGTGGGAAGCAGCCAGCGGACGCACGGTGTTCACGTATAAATCCCTCTGGCGTCTCAGACCTGGTGTAGGTGCTGTCTTCCACCTGCATGTATGAAAACTATCAATATCTGTGCTTACAACAGGTCCGATCAGCCTGTTTTGTTGAACACTGTGATCGCGGCAAAATATCGAAGGGCTTGCTGGGATATGGATTGCGTCTATGACCTACATAGGCGGGAAATTAGCATATGCCAAGCATGTCACACCCCCTGCTGGGCCTCAGGTCTCCCTTAACATGCGGTGATGACACCTACTGCCTTAGTCACTCTGCCACTATGTCTACTGCTAAAAATAGCTCGCATCCGATAGCCCACCAATGAGACTTCCCGGGATTGCTCGGCAAGGGACCTGGCTATTTGTTTGCGTAAAACTGCCAATCCACTGGGCAGCCGCAGACCCTGACTCCCTGGGTTGTTTCTCTAAATGCCGAGAAAGCTGACATGACGCCCATTGCTTTGAATAGGCGTGCCTGAAGTTTAAAACTTGCAAGTGAGATGTCAGATAACTACGCTGAGACAAACATTCTCATGTCCAGCACATGTTCTCGTGACAATTTATTTAGTTTTTAAAGTGGATTCCTTCTTTCTAATAATTAATTATTAGCTTCACGAATGGACCCCCGGGGGTCTCAAGGATGGAGCTGAAGCTGACATTTGCCGGGCGCCTGGGGGCCTGTGAGTGTGACGGCCACGGCACAGAGGTGCGTCCAGAAGAAAATCCGCGGGGTTGTGGGGAGCACCGCGTGGGCTGCCCTTAGAATAAGCGCGAATGTTAAAGGGCGAGGGCCCCGCCCTGAAAGCTCACCTTGACACCAGGTGGCTGCAAACGCTCCGCATCTTAGAAACACACAGTCTCCGGGAGCAGTCGGTGGCAGAGAATTCAGTCCTCCAATGTCTCAAGGGACACTGGGGCCTGGAGGAGAGGTGACTCCCTTTTTATGGCCGCTGTCGTGTTGTTAGGGTAATGGCATGGGTGCTGTGGGAGCCAGGCTTCCTTCCGGAGGGCCGGCAGAGATGCTCCTCCATGGGCTCCAGGTGTCCCAGGAGGGCAGACGCAGCTGCACAGCCTGTAATTAGGCCCTTCCCTTCCCTGCCCTGCATGGTCCTTGCAACTAACTCTTCATTGCAAATGTATCCACAGCCATGAACGAAAAGCAAAATTGAAGGTGAGGACATCTTGGGTGCCAGTGTCTAATTTGTTTGCATTTTCTGCCTCATCGGCCCTGCCTGGCCACCCCCACAAGGAGGGATGCGCCTGGCTTCCGAGAAGAGAATGGCTCCAGCACCAGGGCAGAGAATGCCGTGGGCACAACTCTACGGAAGAAACTTGTCGGACGGGCCCGTCCAGATGCTTGACGTGAATGCGCCCCGATCCGTCATTGGAACACAGGTCACGGAAAGTTCCAGAACCTGTATTTGAGAGAGGAGGTTAAAGTAGGAGCAAAGAAGACATTGGTCAACCGCTTAGTATGTGAAAGTTGGAAGCGTTTTCAGACATGAGTTCCTTCCTTTGACAAACAAAGCGGATGCCTGATGACCACACTGTGCCTGAGTTCAGGTGAGCCAGTGAGAAGTGAGTGTGTAACCACCCCTGTAACCCCCGGCTGTGTCCCTCATGGCAGTCAGATTACGTCGCCTTTGGTCAGATCTTTGCTGGTGGCAGGGTCTGAACTGTCTCCTCCAAACCAGTGCCGTCATATGAAATAAAGAGTTACCTCATTTTGTAGAAAGCTTTTCTACTTGGGGGCTGGGGAATGTGTTTTATTAGCTTATGGCCCACCTGTCACTTCCGACTGGGTCACCCACACGCGGGACAGAGAGGCTAACATGGGAATTCTCTGAGGATCACTCTCGGAAGCGAACGTCCACGTGCAGGGAAGCTGGGGAATATGAATAATGATTCCCCGTATGTGGCCCGGTGCCTGGTTGCACCAGCCTGTTTCCAAATCCGTCGATGTGTGAGGATTTGTGCGCACACACACCCCCACACACATTTTAAAATGAAGTGACTTCAAGCTCATCTTGAGACCCATAGTCATGTCTCATTGTTTGCTCCTGAGGTGAATGTGGTAGTGCGATTTTATGGCTTATACTTTGGTGAGGATTTATTTGTCTTTCTATCAGGGCCGTGCTAAGCACGTCTTTTATTCCAGTGTTTTCTCTTTTGTTCTGGTGGGTTTGGGATCAGGACCCAAGCCAGCCCTGCCTGAAGGAGGGCTCCCCTCGGCCTGGATCCGTGCACCCAGCCCCTCGGTGAGATGAGGCTGAGGGCCCCCCACGACCCTTCTGAACTCTCCTACAGACTAAGCATACCTGATGCTTCGAAAACTTCTCTACAATTTCATGATACTTACATTAGAGTTTTGAGTGAAGGAAAAAGAAAGCGGATTTACTACATGGAATAATCGGACCCACCTTGCAAGCCAGCCCTTCTGAGCGATCCATCCCCTCCATTTTTGTTCAGTGAGGCTGAGGACACAGGCCAGACTGCCCAGGGCACCTGCTGCTCCCTTCCGAATGGTGGTTCTCCTGAGGGAGCACCTCCCGGCTCTTCGTCCAGGGAGGAGGGGTGATCGATGGTCTTCATACTAAACCGATGCACTCAGCCCAAGGAGCCTGCCTGAAAGTAGTCTCACATCCATGAAGACCACTCTGTTCTTGTGAGTTAAGTGCATTTTTCACCAAAAAGTATTATTACTATAAAAAATACCCAAGCAAAACTAATTTTGTGTCTTTTAATATGATTTTCATCCTCAGACCATCTCAATAAATCCATAGTCACTTATCCAAACTCCTGCTTGCTAATGCCGGGGTTTTGTTTATTTTCCATTGCTAAAATTTATTTATTTATCTATGCATTTCAGAGACATCTTATTGTGTATGACTGAAAAATATTTAAAACAATTCCCCAACTATAGATTCTGAATATTATTTTATAAATAAATCTTGTGTCATGTTTATTTACTGTTTCAATAGCTAATAATAACTTTTAGGGAATTTGTTTTTATAGAACCTATTAAGAGCAATGGGGTAAAAAAAAAAAAGTTGTTGAAAAGTAGGTCAGGCCCTTTTTCTGAAAATTCCTGTGTAAACTATGTGCTCATCTCTGTGAGTTAATTTTAGTGAAACCCTGGCTGAAAACATGAGAAATTGTCATGGCTTTTTAAATTCTCTTATCATTTTTTATGTAATAAGAAATAGATTTTCATCTATTGTTTTTGGCTTAAGAGAGAAGAAGAGGAGAGGGGGAAGGACAGAAGGGGGAGAGGGAGGGAGAGGAATGGAGAGCTGGAGGAAGGGGGGGAGGAGGGGATAAGTGGAAGGGGAGGGGGAGAAGGAGATGAAGAGAAGAGGGGAAGGGAGGAGGGCCAGGGAGGGGAAGTGGGGGGAGGAGGGGGAAGAGGAAAAGAATGCCGGAAAGGTGTGGGAAGCCATTCAAAAGTGTGTCAGTTGAATAGCTCTGTGTTTTGGTCATTCAGACACGAGTGAAAACTGTGTGCCCCTGGGGCGTGTCGGTGGCTCAGTCTGTTATGTGTCCGACTCCTGATTTACCTTGGGCTGTGATCTCGTGGTTCTTGAGTCCGAGCCTGGAGTCAGGGTGTGCTGACAGCTGTCTGCTTGGGATTCTCTCTCTCTCTCTGCCCCTCCCCTGCTTGCTCTCTCTCTCTCTCTCTCTCTCTCTCTCTCTCTCACACACACACACACACACACACACACACACAAATTAAATAAATAAACATTAAAAAAGAACAGATGCATCAAGAAGCGTGGACATGCCCTCAAACCCCATCTTACAGCCAGCCTGGCTGCACGTGAGGACAGACTGACGGCCGGAGGCAGAAGGGGTCACATCCCCATCTTGGTAGTTACTCATATATTAGCATTTGGCAAAGAACTTCCTTTTAAGATTTCAAGGTGGAGTAAAAAGAGACACGTGGAGATATGTGGATTTCATATTTTAACCAAGTTCGGAATCTAATGTTTTGTCAAAATGTTATTTTTTTTCCTGGAACCAAATTTAAGTTCGTGATCTTGGTGTGAATTGGACAATAGCATCCCATGATAACTGTAGGAGATGTTATTTGGACTTGATGTTTTTATAGTAAACATTTGCAAAAATAAGAGGCAGAGGTGATAAGGGGCAGACCTTTTGCTTTCTGATAACTTCGCACAGGAACAAAATCTGAAGGATAATCATACATAAATGGCTAGCATGCCCATTACAGTGTCTCCCCGGAACGTCAACTCTCTGTCGAGTTCTGGACCGTGATGGGGTCCTGGTCAGCTTCTGTTCACACCTGCTGCAGTCGGGGGTCACGTGGGCCCCAGTGCGGCCGCACCGGGAGGACGTACCCCTGGGGAGCAGTTACAGAGAAACGAGGTCATAGGTGGGCCCATCTGTTCGGGTCGGTGTCTCTAAGAAGCCCCCTCCCATCCCGCACTGAGGAAGGTCCTTGGGAAGAAGAGCAAGGTGGCGGCCATCTGAAACCAGGAGGAGCGCTCGTGCCAGAACCAAACTCTGCCGGAACCTTGATCTTGGGCTTCCGGTTTCCAGAACGGTGTGAAAATAACTGTTCCTTGTGTAAGACTCAGTCTGTGTCGCTGCGTCAAGGCTACCTAAGAGATGAGCTCAGTGGACAGTTGTTACTCTGTCTGGTCCCTTCGCCGTCCTCCACACTGGACGCAGAGCCTCGTGGCAGAGATCTCTGTGCTGTTGGCAGACGGATCCATCCCCAGTGCCAGGACCAGAGCCTGTCCCCGCAGATACTCCCTGAGGGTCTGGTCAGGGCAAGAGACTCCTGGGACCCCAGCAGACTGCTCCTCGGAGCATGCTCCCCACGGCCCTTTCCTGTCTCCACTCTTCCAGCTCGTGTGAGGCTTCTGGTCCTGATTCGGTTGGGAGTCATCCATGAAGCCTCCTTGCTGCACGCCCTGATGTTCCACGGACTCCCCAGTGCTGTTCCCGTGAAGTTAGTGCTAGTGACTGTCCCCTTGTCATGATCACTGAATGTCAGCGCTACTTGAAAATCCGTTCTGAGACACCTATTTGTCATATTTTACACACACCTTTGAAACCCAGAGATGTGCAGATCTCTCCGTTAACCTGGCTGTGCCACTAACTGTAAGCACCACAAGTTACGTTCCTGAATCTCTCTGCACCGAGTCCCATCTCCAAGTGAGGACAAGAGTTCCTCTGTCACATCATGGGGCACAGGTTCAATGGCATCTCACACACCACAGCCCAGAGCTGCGTGCACACAGCAAACCAGTGCTCCGAGATGTCCCTTATGAGCACCCCCTCCTTCCCAGCATTCCCATCTTCCTTTAAGAAGCCCCATGTGGGGCGCCTGGGTGGCTCAGTTGATTGATCGAGCCTGGAGCCCACTTCGGATTCTGTGTATGTGTGTCTGGCTCTGCCTCTCCCCTGCTTGCGCTCTGTCTCTCTCAAAAATAAACATTAAAAAAAAAAAAAAAAAGAAGCCACATGTGCTCACAGCCAAGCTGAGCCTTGGTCGTTTGGACACTGTTAGGCGTAGGCTGGCTGACAATTTGGGCAACGCATGTGCTAATGTGTTAAAGGTGGGCAATTAACCCCAGGAAATAATTTATACATGAAAAAAAACGAACAATTCATACACATGAACTGGCAATACTTCTCTCTGACACACAGTGAGCACTTAGTTTACCGCAGGCACTGTGCTCAGAGCAGGGACACACAATTAAAGGAAAAACAAAAACCGCTCCGTGAACATTACCCATGACAAGGGTAGGACAAGACGTTACGGTTGCCTTTCTATTCCCAGGGTCTCAGTCCCAGTCCTTCGAGGCGCCATGCTGTCCCCAGGGTACTGTGAGTGTCAGAGAAGAAAGTCAAAGAAACAGACACAGATAATATTCACTGTTCATTGTTTTCCTTTTTCTTTTTTACTTTCAAAATAAATATTTGTGACTTCTGCAAGAAAGTCAGCATGGAGGTTCCCATACTGAGTAGTTAGAAGAGATAAGCAGGTGCTTGTCTGTGCACTGGCTCCGGCTCCACTGCAGACCCTGGGGCACCTCGTGAAGACCACGTGGAGAGGGGGAGTGGACAGGGCTCCAGAGAGCTCCCCCAGCAACCCTTCAGCACCTGTGCTGACGGAACACGGGGCTCAGCTTCCGGACACAAAGATAAGGCAGAGCAGTGGGCAAGGATATTTCGGTGCCTGCCCAGGGCTCAGGAGAGTCACCCAGAGGTGAACCTGACCGCTCATGGTTGCACACTCAGGAAAGGACCTGTGGTGGTGTGCACTCAACAAAAACGCAGAAGCAAGGGCAGCACAGCCGGCCACGCCGCCCGGGCGTGTGCGCTGCTGAGCGTGGGAGCTGACCAGCGAGTCCCCAGGAAGGGAGACTGGAGTTTTAGCCCGCTATGAGCCAGACTCTCGTGCAGCAATTGGAATTCCACAAACATGTATCCAAACCTGTGATGGAGACGATGCCGCCATCCCGACGCCGGTTAGCAGTGAGCAGGAGGATCTCACAGCCTCCCTTCCCCATGTCATAATGATGTCACCACAGTGGTGTTCCTTGTTTGCCTAGATGGCTCCGTGCAGTTTTGATCCTGGGGGCCGGCCGTGCTCATTGCTTGAATTATCCCCACACCGTTGGTCCTCTGAGCCCTGAGAGCCTTTGGGACGGTCTCTCCATTGCCGTGGTTTTGCCGCCATTGATTTCCTAGCTTCGCTGAGGTGGGAGGTGAAATGTGTAATGTGTGTGTTACTGATGTCGTCAACACACATTATTGTTTCATATTTGGCAATGACGTAGAAACTCACATCATGTTCACAGAGCCGTTGCCTTTGTGAGTGTAGAGAACGCTCAACCCGTTGTGCCCGCCTGCCCACGAGAGTTGTCAGGTGTATGTCAGCAGCATCGGGCCTCCGTGGTTTCAAGGCTGAGTCGCTGCACGGCTTGGAGTGGCCATGGCTTCCGGCGCCCGCACGACAAGGCAGGCACGGGCTGAGGACACAGGAGAGCACGGGACAGGCAGCTCTTATCACCTACGGGCCAGCAGAGACCAGAGCAGATGGTGCAACCTAGTTTGAAAGTATCTGATTTATGTGTCTGTGCCCGTTGCCGTGGCACCGACGTCATGCCCACCCGAAGGCTCTAGTCTGGAGGTTTCTTCCCTACAGTCTAAGCTCGCATGCACAGATACTACAAGGCACGTTACTGTCCCTAGTCTGTGTCATGGCATCCTGTACGCTCTCATGTAAACCCTGTGAGAGGTATGATCATGGTCCCGTTGTTCAGATGAAAACAACTGAGGGCCGCTCTGGTAACTGAGAGGATAGAGATCTAGAATGTTCCACCCTTCTCCATCTTGTATCAGAGCCCGCAGTGGGACAAAGGCCGACGTTTCCTTCTTGCTCCTGGAGAACAATCAGCAGGTGCCAATGTTGACCTCCACGTGGTGGACGGGGAAGGCTGGAACGTCACCGCACACTTCCGAATCAGGCGCCTGCACACTGTGGTATCGAGGCCCCTCTCGTGGGCCTGGCAGCTTTACTGGAAAATGGAACTGCGTCTGTAGATGCAGAGAGAAAGGAAACAGGGACAAACGGGGGGAAGTCTCTAACCCAGCCAGGAGGCAAGACCGTGCCCCGAGGACCACTGTGGAGCTCTGTGATCTTCCGACCCACGTTGAGAGAGATACAAAGAGGCTCACCGAGCATTCTTGACAACTTGCTGATTTCTTCCATAACTGTGGTGCTCAGAGCCTAAGCGCTTGGATTACAGAAGGCCTCTTCCACTTAACCTCGAAAATACCACATGCAAGAGTGAGACCCGCCTCCTCTGGTGAGAAGAGCGTGTGCAGGGAGAAGAGAAGTGCTTCTGCACAGGACGTGAACAGCCAAGCAGGGCCGTGACGCTGAGCTGTGTGCACAGAACACTGGCCAGGAGTGAGGAGTTTGAGAGGGGGGCCATTGAGAGGTATGGCGAGATCGGTTCCCTTCCTCAGGGGGTTTAGACCACGCCCACACAAATAAACGACACTTGTCTGTGAGTGTGAGGATGGGGCACCGCTGGACGGGACGTAGCTGAAGGCCAGCCCGGACCCCAGCTCTGAACGTGCGCGCCAGGGCCCGGTGTCAGAGGACACGGAGCAGCAAGCTGAGGACTGTGTCGTGGTGCCTTGGCAGTGTCTTTCTGTGGTTTCTGACGGGCTTGCAGATGGCACGGCTGTCCTGATGGAGTCAGAGAGTCATCCGGGGGCACAGAGCAATGTTTCTGCTCAGGATGGGAGCGGACCACACCTTGAAAGAGGCATCTGGCCATAAGAGCCACTCCTGGCACTTGATGGCCAGTGCAGCTACTGATGAGGGAGGCTGTTTGACAAGTTCACGGTCCTCCAGATCCCATCTCCTCCGCTGGTCTGAGGCCTGTGCTATCAGAAGGGAGATACAGACGCTGGCATGGCCAAGATAACATGAAGCAGCTCCCTTCCTGGCCCATAAATCTCCCCGAGAAGTCAGGAGAGTGGGCACGTTCACTGAATTTCATCCCGGGGCTGTGTCTTTCTCTCTTTCTTTTTTAAAGCCCCTGTTACTTGTATGATTAAGGCACTTTTACCCGACCTTGGAAACTGCCAGGAATCAGTATCTTGCCTGAAAATGATTTCAGCTTCAAAATATTTGACCTGGAAGGACGCTCATCATTTAACCTATTATACAAAGACCCTCCCTAAGAATGACACTTCACTCTCGGGCCCCTTCTGGGAAATGGCCTTCGGGGTACAAAAGAAGAGAAAGACAGAAGTCTGATGACACTTGATGTAATCACGCTGAAATATTTGTTAGAGCTTTTGGTCTGTAATAAAAAACAAATTACAATTAATTATAGAAGGATGAGGGTGAAAACAGAACATTCATAAATAAGTAAGGGCTGCACGCATTGAAAGATCACCTCTGTTTATGTGCGTCTCATAACTCACTCTGCTTTCCCCAGGATATTGTTTAAAAACACCGAGCAAACTAGCTGCTATATAGTAGGCACTCAATAAGCCCGTGCTGATTGGGAATAATTAATTAATAATGCATAGTACCGAATTCCTTTCGGGTTGCCTTCTTAGCAAACAAAAACATATGCTTACTTTTACTATCTTGCTGCTGGAAATAAGATGTGTATTTCCATCCGCTGCTGACTGTTTATTGGGTCTGGTACTACACTGAACAGATTTTGTCAATCATAGGGTTCAAGTTCATCATTAGTTACTGATGGCTAGATATACCCAATCATCCCCACGCCAAGGAAATGGACGAGTCTAGTGGTGACGATTTATACAGCTTGACTAACAGATTTCTGACCTTGTTCCTTGTTTTCAATCTATTAGAGTTTTCTTCGGGAGGACGTGTTCACATATAAATCAGCTTGTTAAATTAACGCATTTCCTCGGAGCACAACAGGATCCTTCACTCGGCCAGGCCTCTGGAGGGGAGCCGGGTGTGTGGGGTGCTGAGGGATGAGGAGGGCCTTTGTCACTCTCCGAGGCGCAGGGAGAAAAATGTGGACTTGCTTCTTCCAAGGTGAAGAGTACGGAGGCTTCTGAGCGGGGTTTTGAGGCATTAACCCTAAGTGGTGAGGTGCTTTAAGAAACAAGGCAGCCGTCAGTGGCAAAGGACAAATTTGGGGGAATAAAACCATATTGAAAGGTCATTGGAATACAAAACAAGGAAATCACTCTTTTTTTTTTTTAATGGTTCAAGTTGTTGGAAGCAGAGTGCTCAATTAGAGGTCACTGGCGAAGGGCACATCGAGGCCGCCTATCTGCTTGCGTCGTGCTGTGTAATCACCATGAATATTGATCGTCTATATTTCCGTTTTCTGACCTTCAACATTTGCTTTTTTATGATCTTTTTTCCCTATCACCTAAGCTGGCAAAAATGAAAATGTGCAGGAACAGCTTTAAGTTATATTCTCCTCACGCGTGTCACACAGAGATCGCCGGGATGACATGCGAAGCCAAGATTGAAAACTGATTGGAAAAATGTTATGAAAAAGACCACATCTGCACGAAACCCCGTAAAATGCCGAGCATGTCCCCAAGACCCTATAATTGAAAAATAAAATTTAAAAAAAAATTCATCTGCCCTGGTGTTTTTAAAAGCAAATCGCTTGCATCCCCGGTTCCCGTCTGTGTCTACGGCTGTTTTTTCTCAGTCAGGAGCCGGGGGTGGGACGCTGGTTGATATTAACGGAATCCGTGTTTGCAGAACCCCTCCCTCCTCGCCCATTACGTGCTCGCCGTTCCGTAGCACTGCGGGCGCCAAGAGCGAGGCGGACCGGTCAGCACACTCACAGAACCCTGGAGAAGGACCGGCCTGCCGCAAAATGCCCCGCTGAGCCCAGCGTGCGGCAAAATGGCGGCAGGACTGGGAGCAGACGAACACAGGTGTTTCCGTAGGATCCGTGTTGGCTGAAGAAGGGGTGCAGGCTGATTCTTGGGTGAAGGTCCCCCACTGAGAGACCGCTAGGAGAGAGACAGGCTCTGCCAATGCAGAGGCTTTTCCCCCCCGCCTGACCCACCCAGTGTGACCGTCACCTGTTAGTAGAGTCCCTGTCCCCTTGCCTCTCGGGTGTTTATTGGAAGGAAAACCATGGCCAGACGTTGCCATTGGCGTCGTTGAGACAAGTCTCCTGGTCGCCTCATGTCCATACCCCTGTAACTACGATGGGATCATGGATGCACAGGTGGGGACAGGCAGACATAAGGTAAACAAACCCCTCTGCTTTCTGTGTAAGAGCAGTAAACATGTAAAAAGTCATCTGTGAATGCAGAACGTGTCTCCAGCAGTTCATTTATTTTTGATAGAGGGAGGGGGAGAGAGAGAGAGAGAGTGAGCAGGTGGGAGAGGGGTGGAGAGAGGGGGAGAAAGAGAGAATCCCAAGCAGGCTCCATAGTCAGTACAGAGCCCATCATGGGGCTCAAACTCACGAACTGTGAGATCATGATCTGAGCTGAGATCAAGGGTCAGACACTCACCCGACAAGCCCCCCAGGCACCCTTCCAGTGGTTTCTAAGGACCATATTTGTCGTGCCGACAGAGAAGCACCCAGATGGAGTCGCTGGCAGGGCAGTGCAGATGAAAAATTGGCTTCACCGATTGCTTGTGCAGTCACTTAATCAAAATAACGAAATTCAATTTTCTTAAAACACACCGTGCAGAGTTGATCACCTCACTCATATTTTGAGAAAGTTGATGAGCTCCAACACTTAGTTAGAGCAAATTTGATCTGACGGGGCCCTGGGTTGGCTGAGAACCCGAATGAAACATGTTTCCCTCCCCAGCAGTTACGGGAAACCCGACGACAGGTGCTAGGGGCCGCGGGGTGCGGGTCCACCGCCAGGGCCGGACGAAGCCTCACGCACTGCGCTCGCGGGGATCTGCCCTGCGTGTTGTTTGATGTCGCTACACCTGCCCAACTCCCTGCAGGCGAGCGGAGGAGGGCAGGTGTCCCAGCAGCGGTGAGCCGAGCTTCCGGCATCGTTTGCTCTCAGCTCTCAAAGACCTTAGGTGACCTGCACCCAAACATACAGGTTTAAGTCATATGCTATATTGTATGTTATATGCATTTAAGTTGTATATGGATCACCTGTGTGATCAGCTGGTTAGCGCCCAACTCTTGATTTCGGCTCAGCCCTGGTCTCCTCGTTCGAGAGTCTGAGCTCCGCATCGGGCTCTTCACCGACTCCGTGGAGTCTGCTTGCGGTTCTCTCTCTCCCTCTCTCAACCTCTCCCCAGTTTGCTCCAGCATGCTCTCTCTTTCTCTCTCTCAAAATAAGTAAATAAACATTTAAACATTTTTAAAAATAAAAAAATTAAATTATATTTGCAAGTAGCTGTCACTTGATGCATCTCTTAGTGGAGCCTACTTTAAACTGGAAATTCTTTTCCAATCATGAGAGACTCTTGAATACCGAAAACAAACTGAAGGCTGAGGAGGGAGGGGGGAACGGGAAGGGGGGGCTGGTCATGGAGGGGGGCACTTGTGGGGAAAAGCACTGGGTGTTATATGGAAACCAATTTGGCAATAAACTATAAATAAAAAATAAAATAAAAATAAAAGGTAAAGTACATTTGAAAAATGTATAATACAGTATACACGGAAAAATATGTTTTTTCCATCTCTCCCTATTTGTCCCCCATTTTCCATCTCCACCCTCTTTGTGTACATCAGTCAAGATCCCCTAGTAACAAACTACTGTTGAGCGGATTAGTTTCCCGATGTTGCATAACAAGTTATCAAACATTTTTAAAAATTATTTCATCCCAATTTCTGTAGGTCAGAAGTCTGGGCAGAGCTCAGCTCTAAGACCTCCCGGGACAGGGCTCTGGGGGCTGACCGGCTGCGTTCTCATCCAGACTCCAGCCTGGGGACGGACCGCCTTCTGAGGTGCTCCGGTTATTGGTAGAATCCACCTCCTTTTGGCTGTAGAAGGCATAGCAGTTGCTTCTCTAACGCCAGCAAAGGAAGGAAGGAATCTTTGTGGCTTCAAGTTCTCACTGCTGAACGTGCTCTAAAGGGTTTACTCCATTAGCTCAGGCTCCCCCCCCCCACTGCCCCGGCCAACATGATCACTTTTTGATTAACTGAAAGATAATAAATCAGGGACCGTAATTCTGCAGCCCTTTTGCCTTTGTCATACAATGTAGCACAACCAGAGTGTCGGCCAGTCGCCTTTCCATGTGATGTTGATTGGAAGCAAGTTAGCAGACTCAGGCTGATCCATGGAGTCAAGGATCCGGGTGCCCCCGTGCCCGTCTCCCTGTGCCCAGGTGTTGGTAGAGTCACATGGGCTGGCTCACAGATGGCCCCCTGGCGATTGTCATCACCATCCACGTGACGCATGAGCTTTGTATGGTTTCAGACACTCATAAAACTTTGCCTGAGGACTTTTGATCCCCAGGCAGGCAGGCTCCCGGGAGGGGCTCTAGCGCCATCCCCCCAACAGGGCTCCCGCTACGACCAGCAAGAACTGGTGTGTCCATGTCCCAGCTCCTGTGACCTTTGGCTTGTTCCGCGGCCTTCCAAGTCCTGGAGGAACAGCCGCTGCTCACTGCAGAAGGAACGCCGGTGGCTGTGTGTGTGGACTTGGCTCTTCCCTTGTGTCACTTGCACGGTCCCCTACGGGGCCTTCCTGGGTCACCTCCCACGTGAAGTGTTTGCTGTCCCAGCGCGGCTTAGCGCTGCAGCTGGGGGACCCACAGAAGACCGTCATCACCTTTATAACAGCAGGGTTCTGGGAGAACGCCCTTAGTGCCCCCAGGGCCGCCATGCCAAACACCGCGGCCTGGGGGTTCAACAGTGGGCATGCATTTCTCACACTTTAGAGGCCAGGAATCCAAGCTCGAGGTGTCCACAGGGCCAGTTCCTTCAGATGTGAGAGAGAATCTGCCCCAGGCCTCCCTGCGAGCTTCTGGGGTCTGCTGGCTGCCCCTCGTAAACACATCTTTGCCTTTTTATCTTCATATGGCGTTTTTCCCATGGGCGTCTCTGTGTACAAACTCCTCCCCTTTAAAAAACAAGGACAAAGTAACTTCTCAATAAAATAAGCTGATGGAAAAATTGTAAAACTTGTAGTAGTTTTTCTCCAGCTGTAATTGGAAAACTAGCAGCAGGCTAGCCAATAACCCCCAATAGGATAAAATATCCAGGTCTCGATTTTTGCTAAGGAAAAAGCCTAGGTCTCCATCACCGAGGTAATCGCTCCCTTGCTGTCTTCAGACAGGCTCGCAACCATCCAGGAAGCACCACATCGGCGGTACCGTAGGCAACAGGATTGCCACAAACATTCAGATGGCTTTGCAGCCGCACAGCACGGTGTTCTGTAAGATCTCAGTGGTGGGGCTTCCTCTGTGTTCACGGGACCGACTGCACACACAGGTAATAGTTCTCGTCTTTTCCTTTCCTTTCAGAAATGCTGCACAATTTCGTGACACCTTTTCATGGTTGCAAAGTTAAATCCACCAAACAAGTAGTATTCCTGTCCTTTCTATGTTATTTCTTAACTCATTTAAAAGTAGCTCTAGTTATATGTTGTGATTTATCCGTCTGTTTTTTTATTTTTTGATACAAGCAGATGAATGCATGTATGCGTGCATGTAAATATGTACATATTTATGTTCTTATGAATATCTCTCTTTCATGTATTCACCCACCCATCCATCTATATATCATCTATATATATATATATATGTATAATCTGTCACCTGTCTATCTTTCCATCCATCATCTACCTCTTATCTATCTATTATCTCTCTCTCTCTCTCTCTCTCTCTCTCTCTCTCTCTCCCATCTATTTCTCTGTCCATTATCTATCTACCTATCCATTCATCCATCCGTTTATGTTTATCCATATATCGTCCATGAAGTTCTCTCTCTCCATCTACTACCTATCATCCTTCTATTTATCTCTGTATTTATTGATATCATCTGTTTATTGAGCAACTGGTATCAGACGTTAGACAACACGCAGTAGAGGACCATGACCTCTGGCAGAATGGAAACAAACAAGGTGGCCTTCTCTTTGAGGAGACATAACTGATGTAAAATGAACACACTTCCCAGGAGTGAGAGAACCTGGAGCCCAGGGCGCTCGGGGGTTTGGGATTCAAGGACAGAACACAGAAGAAAAGAGCAGCACAGAGACAGAGCCCATGGAGTTAACACAGGCCCCCTTGAGTACTCGGGTGTATGCCAGCCTACAGGCTGTGTGTCAGGAGGTGTGAGGCTGGCAGGCGTGGCTCTGGGGGGCTTCACGGCAAACCCTGGGGAGCCATGGATAGGACTCTGACTCTGCAGCTCCAGCCAGCCCGGGCCGGACGATAGCGCCACAGACTGTCGGGGCCAATGTTTATGGGATGGGACTGGAGGATGCTCAGTTCTTTCCCACGGGAGCTCTGTGGTTTTGCCTTTCAAACAGCAAAAATCAAAATGGTTGCTTCCCCATATCTTGAGCCATTGGGTTTTTTGCCAAACTTCTGGATGTCTGCTAATCTGATCGTGAGAAAAGATTTCCACTGTAGTTCTGATTTATGTTTCTCTAATTATGAGAGCAGTTAATGTCTCTTCATATGAGTAAGCGTCACCTGCATTGTTTTTACTAAAATCTCCCTATTTATGTGTCTTGTCCGTTTGTCCATAGGGATTATTCCTATACTTTTAGAAGCTATTTTATGGATTGGAGATACTAACTTTTGTCATGATAGCAAGTATTTTTCCTGGCTCTTCATTTATTTTCTTATCCTGCTTATAATTCTTTATACAAAAATGTTTTTGCAAGAGTTTTTTTTTTTCACATCATCAACTACATTACCAACTTTCAGGTTTTACTGGAATTTACCCACATTTTCTTGTATGGTTCATATGGTTTTGTTTTTCATCATAAATCTTGGACAAATTCAGAATTTACACTTTTACATGTTGGGGTGAGTTGACCCGACCTAACCTCTTCTTGGCCAGGTCATTCACTAAAACGTCCTCATCTCCCTGATTGGAAATGCCACCCTCTTCATGTTACAAGATTCCACACACAGGTATGACCCTTTCTGGGCCTTGATTCTGTGCTAATCACGTGGTTTATATCTTTGTGAGTAACAACCACTCCGTTCTCATGCGCCGTCCACCGCGTGCTAACCTGTACCCTAACACTGCCTGTCTTCTTTATTACTAATCTCCTGGCTGTTCTTCCTTGTGTCTTCTTCCAAAGGAACTTTAAAATTAATTTTCTTAGTTGTAGGAAAAAGAAAGTGAAGGCACCATTGAATGAATTACACTAAATGTACACGACGTCATGCCGAGAACCAACACGATGTCACCCTTCTCACCCAGGACCTCGCATAACTTTCGATTGTTTCTTGTTTGTTTTATTATTACTTTTTTATTTTTATGTGGTGAGAGAGGGAGGAAGAGTGAGCATGTGAGCTCACAGGTGCACACTTGGGTGGGGGACGGGCAGAGAGAGAGAGAGAGAGAGAGAGAGAGAGAGAGAGAGAATCCCAAGCAGACTCCACACTGTCAGAGCGGAGCCCAACACAGGGCTGGAACCCAGGAACTGTGAGTTCATGACCTGCCAAAACCGAGTCAGATGCTTGACTGATTGAGCCACCAAGCACCCCTCCCCTTTGTTTGTTTTTTAGTATAGTTCTCTGTAGTGTATCTTCATCATAGAAGACAGAATGGTCATTTTAAATGTAAATCATATCAGGCCATGTCTCTGCTGAAACCCTGCCAGGAATGAATGGAGGCTTGCTCTCGGAACAAAAGCCAGACTGCCAACAGCTCCTCAGCCTCGTCATCGATCTGGTCCCACCTCCTGGCTCCCTGCATGCCTTGCTGGCCTCCGTGCGCCCAGCCTGACTTGGGGCTAGCACACCCATCTGCTGAGAATCATTCTCCCTGGACCGGACTCAGCTCCCACAAGCCTTTGCTCAAACGCTGTCTTCTCGCGAGGCTTCCCAGCCCATCTGCGGAGCAGGGAGCTCTCCGGTGCCCAGGACTCCCATCTCCCTTTTATGCCTTATTGTTTTCCACACTTCTGGTCACTTGATAAATACAGAACTGTCATGTTTATTGATGAGTCAATGACTCAGTGAATTGAACTTGTCTCCCTAATGACCCCGAAGCCCCAGAGCACTGACTGGCAGAGTGGACCCTCAGCAAATGCTGGGTAAACCGTCCAGGGAACAGTCAACACCGAGGACAACTCTACTCACGTCATCTGAAAATGGCCAGAAGCACAAAAGAGGCTGGTGGGCCACCTGACAGAACCACAGGCCACTCTCCAATGTGGAGGAGAGCACGGCCCTGTCTGTGACCGCTGTCCTCTCCTCCCCTCTCCCCTGCCCCTCCCTGTCCTGGGTAAGTGAGAGGAGATTAGCATTTCCAAGTCGGTACGTGGCAAACTCCCTGCCCTTTTGTCCCGGGCCACTCTGTCACTGAGCAGTGTCACAGCTTAATCAGATAAATGGCTACACATTCTGCAAATAAATCCAGACCTAGACATAATAATCAGAACTTTGAAGTGAATTAAAACTATTTTATCTCTGAGGAATGAAAGTTTAGACTCACTGAAGGTTAATTTTCTTTTATGCCATGGGGGGGGCATTTACACTTCGCCCCCACTTACATGCGTGTGTGCACACACACTTACATGCACATGCACGCACACCCATACTACCCACACATTCACATGCACATGTATGCACAGGTGCACACACACTCACATGTATACACACAATTGCCACCCACACGTTTACATGTGCATGCTTGCACGCTCAGACTACACATGTGCACACACATGCACACACACACATACCACACACAGTCACATGCACATGCATGCACACTCACACCACGCACACTCATGCACAAAAGCACAAGCATGTTACACACACACACACATGCACACACACTCACTTCACACCAACCTGAGCCTCCTGCAAGGTGGGACCCATTTCCTGTTTGCTCAACTCTCCTCATCTTCCTTTTCCTTAAAAAAATTACTTTCTTATTTGACATCAATCTATCCACTAATGTAGAATTTGACACATTGCTGTATATGAGCTTCTGCTTTTAAAGTCTCTTTTCGGAATACAGGGAGCCTGCCCGTTGTCTGGGCACTGGTAGGTTCATAGAAAATAGAGAAAAAGTGTATGTCAACAACCCCAAAAGCTCAGACTTCTAAAATCACTGATTTTCCCAGGAAACATCAAAGACGTTGAGCATGGTCGTTTGAAACAGCAGAGGCTGGACTTACGGAGGCCACTGTGTGAGGGTTGTCATCCGTGGGTGGCAGTCAGAAATAATGAAAACCGCGTGCGCCCGTTCCAGCTTATCGGACACATGCCGGTGGGTGATGCTATCAGCAGGTGCACTTCAAAGTCCCAGACGCTGTCTTCGTGACAAAAACCAGAGGCGGAAATTCACATGGGGAATGATACACTTTCCTTACCATCTATATTTATCATGGGGTCCGAAAGACTACAAAGTACAGTATGCCTAACCTCCCAACAATCGGTGCTCACCGACAGCTGGGGCTTCACGTGAATTATCCCAGAAGATGGTCTCAAGCCAGACCACAGAACCGCTTTTCCCTGACTTTTCCCTGCTGAGCCTGGCCTCCTGCAGGGTGGGAGAGAAGACGGACGCCATGGCTGGGGGGACACCGTGGCTGGGGTGACACCGTGGCTGGGGGACGCCGTGGCTTAGGAAGACGGCTCCTGTTCCAGTGTCCTCTCTGTGGTCCTCAGCTCTCTCTGAGTCCCTTTGAAAGAGGGATTTTATAAACTCTACTGCATGGGACCGTGTGCTGTCCTGTCGTGTACCTCTGGCTGCAGATTCAAGCCAGGCTGTGAGAACCCATCTCTTTGCTAGCGGGTCCTTGGAAGCAGTTCCTAACGTAGAACTGGGGTCTGCCTCCAGGGCCCCACCCCTTTATGATGACATGTGTATTTTTATCTTCTAATGTACTCTCCCATTGAGGACAAGAAGACCAGCTTCCATGTCCCACTCCAGCCCGCTCTCTGATTGCCTCCTACTCAGCAGAGCAGCTGACCAGTAAGACTTGGAAAATGCAAGTGACCCCCAAGGGAAGGTGTCTGCCTCGGAGACCAAAAATAAAAATAACTTCATTGGTGTAACTGTTCAGCAATCGGTCAAAATACAGATGCTGCATAGATGGCAAGCTGGGAATTGGCAGGAACAACATCTTCAAGGTAATTGTCTTCTCTTTTATGAAAACACTGAAATGTTAGTAACCCCGAACCTGTCCAGGGGCTCTGACATGGAGCCCGAGTGTGAGGGTCCTGTGAGGCCCTTTCCAGGGTCCTGAAAACCTAGATGACCTGAGTCCGTCTCCAGCAGAGGCTGGGGGGGGGGGGTTGCTCAGCTGATATGTTAGGAAGGAGGTGACCTGTAGGTAGTGCTCATCCGGACACCTTCTCTTTCCCCAGAACATTCTGAGGAAGTTGAAGCCAAGCGAGGCTCTCAGATCTCCGACCATTCCGGAATGGAACGTGGCTGCTCACTCAGAAAGTCCTCCTTCTCATCTGGATGTGGCCTGACTCTACCCCACGGGATGATGCAGGGCACCCTTTAAGGCACACTTGCCCGACCGCCGGCCTGACCCTCAGGCTCCTCCTCCCCGTTCCTGCGTAGACCCGTCCTGGGGTTTTGGGTTCATAATGGGAATCAGGTTTTCATGCAACACCCCTTCAGTTGTTCCTTCTCGCTCTTGTGGAAAGTGCTCTGAGCACCATGTGTCCCATTTTCCAGTTTGCAGTTTCTGACAGATGTCCTGTTTGATGTGCTGTGAGCCTCAATGAGAATCATGCAGGTGACCAAGGTAAGGTCCATGCCCGTGGTGCAGATGTGGGTTTTCTGGGCCCAGATAGACGGGCAGAGTCTCTCCCCAGTGGGAGATTCAACAGAGTGCTTTTAATTGGTTCTCCCACTGAATCACACACCTATGTTTGCTCACCAAATTTGCCTCATGAACCTAACACTAATGCGATCCATTTTTTTATCACTCCCCTAATAGGAAATGAAAACCCAGGGATGCTCTATTACACAGCCTAGCACATCCACGCTTTGATTTTGACATGTTTTCTTGCAGACACATGGATTTCATGAATGAATGGATACAGTGGAGATCAGGGGAGCTGGCGTGGGGAGCAGCCCTCTCTTCCCCCTTGACAAGCACGTGTCTTGTGCTCTGAGGTCAGGTCACATCAGATGAAGGACTCCCTACGTTTCGGTGCAGACACCATTTATCTTTCTAAGACCAGATCAGTCAGCTTTTAAACATTGCAAAATGGAACCTGGCGTAGAGTTAAGGCAGAGAGAAGTTTATTGTTTTCTTGTGAAGACCAACGGAGGCCATCAACTCTCTGTGCCTTCTCTTGGGAAAGAGTCTGGTCAAAGGAGTCACAATTGTGTTGTTTTTAATGTCCTCCTACCTCTGGGGCAGCGAGTCTTGGATTTCTTCCTATTCTCTTACAGAGCATGATGACTGTTTTTCAGGTATCATGGTTCAGGTGGTATCAGAATGGATAATGTTTTCTTTTTTGTTTTGTTTCCTTTACTTTTGCTTACAATGGATGACCTGTGGGTTTTGATGCACTTTGCTTCTACACACTGTGACTCCCACAAGGAAAGGAGGCCCAGACTTGAAGTTATTTGTAAATTGGGTATTGAAGCCCACTCCTCTAGATCCTGCCCTTTCTACAAGTTGGTCTTTTGGGGGAAATTATTCACCTAAGTGTTCTTTGTAATGTGTTCCATTTAATCGGTATTTTCTAGTGCTGTTGAAGATATGCCTGAAATATACCCTACTCCCAACAAGCAGGGCTCGGTAAAGCAGGTGGAAAAATTCTTGGGCCGCATGTGGACCAGAATAGAAGCTGGTGAGACCTGGTCTCTTTATGCACTTTGGGTGCTTTTGCAGACGCCCTAATATATCATGTGCTTCATTACGCAATGCTGGCCTCAAGGGCGATCCACTTACACAGTTACCGAGGGACAGCGAGCTCCGCTGAGTTGATGAAGGCATTCTTGGATTCCCACCCTGCCAAGAAACCCTGTACCTCCTCCACTCTTCTTCTTTTGACCCTTTGTTTATATTTTGGTAGCACCTCCCACTTAATCAATTAACCCCTTCCTGCTTCTCTCTTTCCTCTCTCCTCACTCTCTGCTTCCCCTCTGCTGGTGCTCTAAGCCCACTAGCAAATATTTGCTCTGTGAATAATGCCTAGACGTTCTTTTCAGTGGCTAGAAGTATTAGCTAGGTCAAATAGGAGCACAAATATTTGGCCAGATAATCAAGTAGTTCAGATAGCTAGATTAATGAATAAATGTCATCGATTAATTGATGTAAATTAAAGCAATTTAAATTTTTTAAATTTCCCTGCCTATATATAAATAATAAAAGAAATGTATTCTCCCCTGTTAATGTTAATATAGTCTCAGAAATCATAGTTTATAGCGCAGAAGAGAAGGGCACAGTGTTTCTGTCTGTGTTTCTGTTTGTGCTGGTTTTTCATTTGGGGCTTCAAGGTCCTAGGACTGATTGGCTTAAAGAAACAAAGGTGGTGGGGTGAGCTGGCACAAACCCAGATCCAGGAACCGAGAGGAGAGCAGGTTCTGGCTCCGCGCTCCCCCAGCTTAATCCAGGGTGAGGCTGAGCGAGTATGGACTCCTGCCGCTCCGCCTCTGTCTCTCTACCTACCCAGCTCCCCACTTCCCTACCCATTTGGTGAGCCCCCAAAACATTCCAGACATTGTGCTAGACTCAGGAGACACAGTGAAAATGTGCAGAAACGTGACTTCAAGCAGCAGATGGAGTAAGAACCAGATCAAAGAAGTGCGAGCGGAGGAAGAGTAGGCAGATATGCGTCTTTCAAGTCAAGTAGAAAACAAAACTGCATCGCACTGTGTCCCTTATCACCACTTAAGTACACGGGAAGTATCGACGGCGCCATTGTGGTCTGGAATTCTGCCTCTACTAGAGCACTTTTCGTGAATGGGAACACCTGATCTTGTTTAAGGATTTTAGGAAATGAACTTGCAATTCAGATTCTTTAATCTCACTATGCTGCCTGGCATCTCATTCTCTTATCCTGAATGTTTCAAGAACTAACTTCATACTATTTGCAAGACTGCTAGGAAAATAATTTAATAGCCCAGAAATTTAAGTCGACAGTGGTTATTCAGGGAGCACTGGTTGTGAATATGCAATACAGTCTTTGGTTTTTGCAGCAGGCCGCACACACAGCAGACTCAGGCGCTCGAGTCGAATTCTGGTTCAAGTGCTTGCTGCGTCCTGTGATATTGAGCCAGTCGTGAATTTGCTCAGTCTCTCGATCTTGCTGGTCCCTGAACTGGGGATGATAACGCTATGCCATGGCTCACCGTAAGAACTAAGGGAAGGGATAAACGTGAACTCTTAGCAGAATTCCTGGTGTCTGGGGGGTGAATGGTGGCTGCCATTGTCTCATTGTCCTAATTGCTAAATTATACAAGGGGCTATTCGTTTTTTTCCCTTTCCTTTTGTTTTTGGGGTGCAGAGTGGAATTTTGAAGGAGGCTGGGAGAAAGCGGCTTCCACTTGATCTGGAGCTGAGAAGGTCATACGACGTCTATTTTACCTTCGCTCAACTGTAAGACTTAAGGATTTTTTGCAAAGCAGAATCTAAAGGAAGAAAATAAGCTTCCCAGAAGACAAAGGAGAATCTACTTTTAGGTCAAAGATGCCAAGAAGAAAGAGCTCTCTGTGGCTTATTTTCTGAAATATAAGAATATTGACTGGGGCGTCTGGGTGGCTCAGTCTGTGAAGTGTCCGACTTTGGCTCAGGTCATGATATCACTGTTCGTGGGTTCGAGCCCCACGTCAGGCTCTATGCTGACAGCTCAGAGCCTGGAACCTGCTTCAGATTCTGTGTCTCCCTCTCTGTCTGACCTTCCCCTGCTCATGCTTTGTTTCTCTTTTTCTCAATAATAAATAAACATAATAAATAAATAAATAAAAATTAAAAAAGAATATTGACTTGCAATTGACAATTACATGTGAACATCAATTATTCTTTTATTAATAGTTTATTACCCAGTTGGTTTCCATTTAACACCCAGTGCTCTTACCCACAAGTGCCCCTCTCCATGACCATCCCCCCGCTTCCCCTTCCCCCCTCCCCCGTCAGCCCTCAGTTTGTGCTCAGCATTTAAAAGTCTCTCATGATTTGCCTCCCTCCCTCTCTCCAACTCTTTCCCCCTCCCCTTCCTCTCCTCATGGTCCCCTGCCAGGTCTCTCCTGTTAGACCTATGAGTGCAAACATATGGTATCTGTCCTTCTCTGCCTGATTTATTTCACTTAGCATGACACCCTCTAAGTCCTTCCACTTTGCTACAAATGGCCAGATTTCATTCTTTCTCATTGCCATGTAGTACTCCATTGTGTATATACCACATCTTCTTGATCCATTCATCAGGTGATGGACATTTAGGCTCTTTCCATGATTTAACAAACTGGTACAACAGCTCTGGAAAACAGTGTGGAGGCTCCTCAAAAAACTATCCATAGAACTCCCCTATGACCCCGCAATAGCACTGCTAGGGATTTACCCAAGGGATAAAGAAGTGCTGATGCATAGGAGCACATGTACCCCAATGTTCATAGCGGCACTTCCTACAATTATTTTCAATAAAAGAACTCGCTCAACCCGCATGTCATGAAGTATTCCCAGGCGCATGTTTAGGACCTTACACTGATGCTCAGGTCAGCTGGGGTGGTCAGCATGTGCCTTGCTGGGATGCCACCATGTCCGGGCATGCTCCAGGACCTCAGCCCACCACACCCCAAGATATACGTCAAGATCCAGCATGCAGAGGCTGGAAAGTACTAGGAGTGCCCTCCTTTTCCTCTTTGCTGACCTTCAGCATTGCGTACTTATCCAGCCTTTCTAGTATTTCATGGGAAAATGTCAGACCATCCTCTCTGTAATTTCTTGAGAAAAAAGAACATTAGCTTAAAGCAAATTAAAGGATTTCCCTTCTTTCTCTCTTCATGTTAACACTTGCTTGACTTTCTGAAACTGTGTAGCTAAGTCACCTATTCCCTTGCCCTGTCCTTTCCTGCAATATTTTGCATCTAGAAACTCTCTCCTCCAGAGGTGAGTTGTGAGTCAGGAAAATTGGGGTTTAGTTTATAGCCAGGGTAGGTGATGGCCATGGTGACTTTCTAGGACTTTGCATTAGACAGAGCACAAGGTTGCGCAGGCATGGTGTTAGCACTCCATGTCCTCCACGAGCTGCTCAGGGGCCTGAGGGCCATGTCCCACCTAGGCTCTGTCACCTTTGGGTGTCAACTTGGACCCACCCACCTCTGAGCCACTGCTCTAGGCCGACCGAGCAGAAAAGTGAAAAGCCCTTTGTAAAGTCTGCTGTCTTAACATTTGAGTGGATCTATGATTCCCAAAATTGGTGAGAGAAAACTCTCTGCCTTATTGGAAGATGGACATACTGGTCAGTCAGCCAATGTCCAGTACACTGAGATCATCATCAAGCTATCTCAGAAGCTGCATACATTTTACAACGACGAGGTGCGCACGTCCCCACATTGACCCCACCTCCAGCCTGCTGGTCCCGCCCTTGCTCTTTTCCACCTGTTCGATGGAAGGTTGGTCATAGATGCAGGCCCTCCTTGCTGTTGAATCAAAAAGACCTACGGGTCCCCGGGAGAGCCTCACCCAGAGACCTTTACTTCAGGAGAAGAGTGAGCAGGTGTGTAGACAGACCTCCAGTCATCATTTGGCGCACACGGAACAGCACGATGTGGCCGTTCACCTTATAGGAGCCAGACTGCAAGCAAGAAAAGGTCCTGGGTGCTTTTTCTGGAAAGCGCAGAACAGAGAAGCTAACAAGTCGTCAGAGGAGTTACGGAAGTCCTCGGCCTCTACCCAGCTGAGTGGGTGGTGTCTTCTCGCGGGTTCTGGGTCTGCACTTGCCATTTGAGAGACAGAGGCACAGATACACACACTGCAAAGCCAGAGCACAATATCCACCTGTAAACGGAGATTTTCACCCTGAAGTCTAGTGGCCAACCGATGTTGAAATGGGTATTTACAGACTTCACATCCGTGTAAACACAGGACAAGTCATTAAGATTCATCATAACTTCTTAGTGCAGAGCTGGCCCACTGTAAAGCCTGAATTTTCATGACGAACTTTGTTCCTGCTGTGTTCTGCTCTAGGTGTGTGTGTGTGTGTTTGTGTGTGTGTGTGTGTGTGTGCACGCGCGCGCGTGTGCACACACACACACACATGCACATGTCGGGTGTTTCTGTATAAAGCAGGCTTGTCTGGCTCCACCCTGAGATGACAGGAGGGCTACAAAGTGAGAGAAGGCTGTAAGGGTCTGGGGTCCCTCCTTGCAAACATGCTATTTCTTGTGAATAATTGCTCTTTAATTGATCAGTGTTGAATGTCCAAAAAGCTCTGCAAGCCTGTCTGCACCTGAGGAGGCCAGGAGCACCCAGGGGTAAATGAGCTCTTACTCGGTATCATTTCCGTACAGAGGGGTAAACTTATTTACTTAGGAAGATGAGAAAGTAAAGGCCCAGAAGAGTTTCCTATCCCAACTCAGGGCTCCTCCCAACCCACAGAGTCAAAACCAAGAGTCACTTCTGAGGCGGGTCTGGGCCCACACTGCTCCCTACACGTCCCGTGCCTTGGAGAAAGCCCCTCGTTAGGAGTTAATCTATCGAAATGTGGGGGGCGGGGGGATGGCGAAGAGCCTGATAGGTGAGACCTCGAATTACAGCTGTCAGGGAGGCAAGCGTGGGGCCAGGGACAGGCTGGGTGTTGACCTTGAGTAAAAAGAAAGCATCCAAGGGCCGAAGATTTCTGTTCAGCAAGAAAGCTGTTTCCCACTGGCGCTGGATCTGGAAGCATTTTACTCCCAGGCGAAATCTAGGAAGACTTTAAAACCTCACTCAGAAGGAAAAGCTTAGCAAACCAGGAGTGCAAAACAGCAATTCAGTAGAAAGGAAAGGAGCCATGTTTAGCCTAGAGTCACAGGCCAGCTCCTTGGGAGGCTTCCCTGGGAAAGGAGGTCATCCCAGGCTCTCGGGGGGTGGTTGGGCGGCCGAAGCACCAGTGGGTGCAGGAGCAAATCGCCTGTAGCTGTTTGAAGCCGCTGCTGTGCTTAGTAAATGTCAGCTGATTCGTTGCCCTCAGGGTCTGATGACCCTGATAGGAGAAGATGGGTGTGGATGGAGACTGGCCGGTGAAGCGGGTGATGGTCAAGTAGCACATTCGGAGGCAGAGAAAGAATCGGATTCAGCCAGACCTGAAGCAGAATACTTCTGTCCCCTGAATGGCACGTGGCTCAGGGTTTTGTCCGTTCCTGAGAAAAGAGGTCTTGCAGTCAACATCCTGCATCACTGCGTCACTGCCGCTAAGAGCCCGGGTGGGTGCCAGTGACGGCAAGCGTGTGGCTTCCGGGATCGGCGGGCGTCGACTCTTCAGCGAGTTGTGATCCAGTTCCTGTTTTCAATGACTGTACATACTCTTCCAAATACTCGTTTTATTGCTGGCAGGTTGAAAACCCGCTCAGTTTCGTGGACAGACACCTGTAAGGAGTGGGTAACAACGGACAGTTCCGGGGCCCATCCTCCTGGGAGCACCTCATGCTCCACAAAACGGGGCTCTCCAGCATCCTGCAATGCATCTCCCGCGAGGGCGGTGGAGGCTCACTGATCAGCGTGCCCTGAGCTCAGTGATTTAACCACTGCTCTTTCCTATCATTCAGTTACAAAACTTCCTTCAAATGTTTCTATTAAAAAAAAAAGAAGATGATGATGAAAAGAAAGGAACTCAGCTCACGAGCTAGGTGGGCGGTGTTTTTGTGGCACGACTAAAATATAAAGGTATTTAAGGCACGAGTAGGTGATAAACACCAGCGCTAAAAGCCAGGGCACTGAAAGGAAGGACACGATGAACACGTCTCTTGGGTGTGAAGTTGGTTTGGATGCGCACCAGATGTGGGCCAGCGGGAGCCCCCGCAGCTGCTGTGCTGGGTGTGTTTGAAGGAAACAAGCCCAGCCAGGGACGAGTGTAAGAACTTTGGGTACCACCACCACGGTCACATCTGGGTCATGGCCAGATTAACAAGCACGGAAGTCCTCTCTAGACCTGCATCCCCATCTGGGTAAGTGGCCCGAGTTTCCTGGTCTCCATTCTGTTCTCACGGGCATCTCAGACTCAGTGTAGCAGCATGAGCTCATCGCTTTCTGCTCCCTGTTTTCCTCCACAAGCTCCCAAACTGACCATCACCGACCGGTCTGACCAGCTGTCAAGAGCTGAACACGTTCGCTGTCTCCTCCCCATCGGTCCTCCGTGCTGTTTGAATCAGGTCCTTCCTACCCCTCACCTGGCTCATGCTGCCCACCCGCCTGGTCTCCTGACGCCCACCCTCCCCTCGCTGCATCACCAGTGATACTTCTCAATTGTGACCCCATCCCTGCCCTGCCAATGACATCCCCTGGCCCTCCCTGCAATCAACCTAAAAGTCCAAATATCTCTTCTGTGTTACAGGATTCTTCATTATCTGGACCCAGTTTGCCTTTCCAACCCCAGGCTGACCTCTCTCTGCCCACTAAACTCCTCTCCAATCCTGCTCTGCACCCAGAGATTGGCCTCCCCAGAGACAGAAGAGAATTCAGTTGCAACTGAAGCCTCCTCAGAGGTCCGGCTTTGCCCTCTCCTCTCCTGTGTTTACTCGGGTTTACTGCCCTCATCCAGACTCAAATAGATCTCACCATGGGGCCATTTTTGACTCATTCTGACCCTGTCAGATAACAAGTCCTTAAGGATGGGAGATGTCTGTTGCTGGGGGCTTGATTTCCAGGCCTTCCGTAGGAGGGGGTCCAGGGCCTTCTGCTGAGGAGGGGGATATGGGAATGCTGGTATCCATAGGTCACAGTGGGAGGTGTGAGCGTGGGGACCAGGAGGAATGTCCGTGCAGCAGAGATCTTGTCCAGGATTGGGTCAGGTACAAGGCCAACCACCAAGAGGAAGGGAGAGGGGTCCTAAGGGATGGGAGACATGGATGGAAGCAGAGGCCCATTAGGAAGGAGAGACAAAACCAGCCGATTGGAGCTACAGCACTAGGACACACCTCACGTATGTTCTTAACCTACAGGGTTCCCAAATTAGGTGCTATTTGGTTCTTATTGTGAAGGAACCCCTGAGTCGACTAGACGTCAAGTTTCTGACAGTGATGAGTTCTTCTCCCCCCAGTGCATCCTGCATACATGTGAACACACACAGACACCACACACACACATACACGCATACATGCACACACTCACACAAGAACCAGACACTCACACGCAACATTATCCCAGGTAACTCAGTCGTGTCTTTCCCCCAAAGAAGGCTCACCGCAGCAGGCTTCCCCGTTCTAGAGGAAAGGCCTTGTAGCCCCCACAGCTCCTACGGTAGATGCCTTGCTGATACAGCTATTCACACACTCAGGCCTCCACGTGTGCATGTGCGTGGAGCTCACGTTAGGAGCTTCCCATGTGATCTCATTCACTATCATGGCCACCTTATCACCTGATTGCCACATCACAGGTCACTGATGAGGGAGCACACGAGGCCGAGACAGCAGACGGTCACTCCTCGGATGCCAGTGAGCCGTCAGTGTGTGATCTGGAGGACCGAAGTGTGAGAGCGTGTGTCCACCACGTGGTGTCAGTGCGCCAGGGCCAGCTCTGGAGTCAGCTGGCGTAGAAAGGCAGATACAATCGTGTAAGCACAACACCCTCTTTTTGTGGTCGGACTCAGGCTTCTCCTAAAGCCCCGTGCTCAGTGCTATGCACCCAAACATGAGCAATGATTCATGAGTTGGCAAGGATTCTAGCAGGTTATGGGAACGCGACATATTTAGTTCAGTGATGAGATGGTTGACAGCCAACCTGGGAATGACGTTCAGGAACAGGAGTGAACGCTCCTTGGAGGATGGTGACCAGCTGCTCAGTCTTCCTTGGGCAAAAGGGAGACATGAGCGGAAATGAATTTAAACTGCATCATAAGGTAATAATTTGAGATACAAAGAACTTCCTGCGGCTGGAATGGGTTGCCATGGAAAGGGATGGCATCTCCTTTCCTCAAGGTCTTTAAAAATAAGTTCTGTCCAACTTTGTTAAGGTTTGGGTGTTCCTCTGAACTCAGAGCTCGGGATCTAGGCCAGAAGTTCACCGTATCTATTGATGTCCATCTGAATTCATAAATGGTGTTTTCTTCCCCTTCCCTCTCTCCTTGTCCACCTCCCTCCCTCGTGTCTTTCTTTTTATTTACAAAACTAAAGTGTGTCCTTTTCACATGTGCATGTGAGCTCTGACAGCATGTAACCCCCACAGGCCAAACGTGGAACAGGTCTTCTGATATTACCTTTTCTTCCCATTAATAATAGTTTCCTTCTCTCCGTGCACACATATGAAGGTTCAAAATCTCTAGGAGATCAGCACCCACCTGCCTTCCACAACGCTGTTTCTTCAGTAGGCAATATAATGGGGGGAGAGAAAGAGAGAGACACAAAGAAACAGAGATATGACAGACAGAGAGGGAGAAAGAGAAAGAGAGTGGCTTCCATATTTTCATTTTGTCTAGTCTTGGGGCAGTAAGGTGTCAACGGCTTAGAATGTTGTTGGTGACTCTGCTTATCCTGTGCTCTGGGACAGAAGTGCGTAAAGTGACCAGAATGGATGGGAAAGAATGGGGATGGAAAATGGAAAGGGAAATCGGGAGATCTGTCTCCCTAAGTGGATGGATTGGAGCTAGAATTCTTGGATCGCAAGACAGAGCCGCCCATGGACCATGGAGCAGCATATGTGCATTTTGAGATACAAGGGGTTTCCTTCACCACAGTCCTCCTGAGCCTTCTCTCCTTAGCCCGGTGAGTTGAGGGGACCCCATACCTTAAATGAACCATAAATACAACCTGGAATGGAGATGTCACCCGACTTTTGGAATGTGTTTCTGTAGTTAAGTCTCTTAGAAGCTGAGACTCTGGGTTGTTGGAATCAGGAAGTCAGATCGAATCCCAAGGAGCCTGGAGTTCTCACAGTGAGGTACAGGGTGGGAAAGGGTACAGTATGTGTCTCCAGAGAGGAGAAAATGCCTGGTCTGCTCAGAGACTGGGGCTCAGAGAGGGAGCTCTGAGCTGAGAAGTAATCTTCAGCCGTTGCCTCTGACGGTCCGGCACTGCATCCAGGGGAACTGCAGGAGGGAAGAAACAAAAAGCAAACAAAAAACCGGGAACACAAGCAGGTCCAAAGGAAAGCCAACACTGTGTCTTGCTGGTGGGAATGCGGCCAGGGGGCGTGCGAGCGCGCGTCAGGATGTCCACAGCAAGCATGGCGCCGGGGAGCTGCAGCGGAGGCCCAGGGAGCAGCGGCCCGCGGACTCCATTTTCTACACACCCTGAAGGCAGGCTGGCCGGATTCTGGACGTTCCCACATCAGCATCTCTTAGAGGATCACAAAGGGGCTCTGGGGGCTGGGGACTGGACAGGGTTGTCCACCATGCTGAGTGGTCCTTATCAGCATATAGCAAATAAGGCCCGAGGAGACGCTGGCTGTCAGAGCAAACGGCACGAGGCTGCCCCAGCGCCAGGAAGAAGCGGGTCACGACTCAGCGAAGGCAAGAGGTCAGAGAGGAGTGAATGGGTTGGGCAGCTCTCACCCAGGCCCGATGCACCACGCCCCCCACCACCCAGAGAAGCGCGGCCTCCTGCAGAGAGGCGCCCGAGGCAGAGTGACGGCATGCTGGTGTGTGTAGCCAGACACACCAGAGCTTAGTTCTGACCGGAGAGGTTGCCCCCGGACTCTGGAAAGCAGTGGCGCCCACACCCCCAGAGCAGAATTTAGGCAAGGTTAGCATGTATGCAGTCCGTATCCAAGATCTGCTATTTGGCTGGGTTTTTATGACGTACCCTCAAAAACCCATTACCGTAACCACAGCCACTGTGATTCAAATGATCTTTTTCTTCTTTCTTTCTCTCCTTCCTTCCTGTTCTCCTTCCTTCCCTCCCCCTCCCTGTTTCCTTCTTCCCTCCCCTTCCTTCCTTCCTTCCTTCCTTCCTTCCTTCCTTCCTTCCTTCCTCCCTCCTTCCTTCCTTCCTCCTTCCTTCCTTCCTCTCTTTCTCTCTTTCTTTCCAGGAAGGTGAATATTGAGTTAATTGCAAAAGTGTCCATGGCTGCTCCCCTCCTGTCCCTTCCCCTCCCCTCCCCCCATCTCCCCTTCTCTCCTCTCCTCTTCTCTCCTCTCTTCTTTTCTACTCTCTTCTCCTTTTCTGGAGTATTTCTTCTTCGTCTTATAACTCCCACACTACATCTGTCCCTTTCTTTACTGTGCATTTCCAAGCATGGCCCATTTTTCCAGAATCTGGAGAAGAAATTTATGTGTGTAAACACACCCACAGAACACATATATATGAAGTAGACAGAGGCAAACACACATGCTATACATAGTATTTAATCAACTGTATTTTTAGTAGCAGGACCATAAATGAGTCAGATTTAAGTCTCTCTTTGGGAAAGGCTATTTGCTCGGTGTGGCATTTGCAGTTGCAAGCCACCCTTGACACTACCCGGACTCGGCCCATGTCTGGGGACGGTTGGCAGGAGTGTGCCCCGGGCAGGCTGTGGGAAGCTCGCCCAGCACCCTGTCCTCACGGTGCATAAGTGCACCAGCTCCTGGGGCTCAAGCCGCCTGCCTGGCCTGAATGCCTCACTCACACTGGGACTCTCCTGGTCAGACTCCTCCGTTTACTTTGGCTCAGGCTTGTCATTCTTGAGTTATGCTTCCTTGAATCCCACAGGGTTGGTTTCTGCACAGAAGATGCTGAGAAGCCGTCTGCTCCCCCCCACCCCCACCCCGGTGGAATTTTGTATCTTTGCAGCTGCTGGAAAAAGGACTCCGGTTTCAGTAGGTGAGGGGAGGAGACAGGAGTTCCCAGATCAGGTTTTAGATTCCTTCGGGGCTCGGATGTGGAGTGAAAAAGATCCTCCTGACGGGGCGAGGCCGAGTTTCCTAGGACGCCCGCCTTGTCCGCATGAATAGGGAACATGAGAAGAGAGAGAGAAGGGATTAGTCTTGCTTAGTCTTGCACGGAGTCAATGTTCATCTTTCCTCACCTGCTTTTAACAAGTCTTCGCTTTGCTGAAATACTTTTTATTAAATTTTAATCAAAAGCACAAAAACAGATTGTTTATCATAGGAAAGAGGGAGCTTATTGTGAGCCTGCCTCGCCTGGCCGGTCTTAGCGGGAGCGGCGCCTTGACAATGGATGTGTGGGCCTCACGGGACCCACGCCTCTGCAGGGGCCTGGGCAGCCCACGAGGCCTGGTCCCGGGGGGGGGGGGACCCCGCACTCTAGTGCTCTGGGCAGATGCGCCCTTCCACACCGGGCGCCGGAGGAAAACACGTTTGCTCGCTGATGGTTGTATCTACTCAACACGTGACGCAGAAGGAACACGCTGATGACCCGATTTTTCCAGCTTTCATTCATGTGTTTCTCTTCTCTGGATGGTTTTACAAAGCTGTCCTGGATTTTTCAGGGTAGATCAAATTAGCCCACATTCACGATGTGCTTCTGGTCTTGCGCTGTCTCATGACATAAAGGCTCAGTTTATTTTTACGACAGGCAAACATAGCATCCAATATGTGTTCATAACGTTCACCTCCTAAATGGTACGTAAAACGTCAGGGTCCCCGTGCAGGAACCTTACTTTTCGCTCAAAGGTTTCGTCCGCAGGTGCAACACGCTTACCCCCCGAGACACGCTTGAACAGCCGAGCGATGAAAACTCACCAAAATCCAATTTAAGAGGTCAGAAAACAATTGCATGGTTAAAGACTTACTATCCTCGTAGGAGAGACAATGCTGTTTTATAATGTTTTGCCAATATAACATTTTATTTTCTATTTTATAATATCTACTGTATATTAATGTTATAATGAAATAATTAACAACTATTTTCACTGAGTTTACTCAGCTGGGGGAAGACGGTCGATGCTAATTGGATTTCTTTGACCTTGAAAGCCTCCTTCTCCCCTGAACTGCACCTGACGGGCTCCCAAAGCTCACTTTCTGCTTCCTCTGTAGACTCAAGAGTGTTCCTTTTCTGAAAGATTAGGGCAAATACGATGAAAAGGAATGGTGCTGTGGGCAAGGGCAGGGAAAGAGTGAGAAGGCGGGCCTTCGGTGCGGGTCCTGGAGGGCAGCCCAGGCTGGTTTCCCACAGCAGGTGTGAGCATGAGATCCCGAAACGGTCCGTGACGACCGGCCTCGTTCTTGGGAAGACCTAGATTTCTTAAGAATATTTCCTCTGCTTCTTCAGTATTTAATGCTTGTTGTCAGGTGAGGAATTACCTAGGATTATTAGAACACCTTTTGTAATTCCAAGGGTGTGTTTTCACATCCGGAACAAAACAATGTCAACTTTTGTCCAAATTGGAAAGCCCGTCTGGAGAGAAAAGAGGAACAAGTCAGAGATGGAGGGCTTTCCGTGCAGTCTTTTCTGAGGGAGCGAGTTCAAGCCTTTGTCAGGTCGTGGGCCCCGATCGGGCCTTGTTTCTCCTCAGCTGCATGTTAAGTCTGTGGCTCTTGGGTGGCGGGGTCAGACCAGCAGCGCCAGCATCCCCTGGCGGGTGGCAGGGGCACATGACCTTCCGTGTCACTCGGATCTATTAAATCTGAAACTGGGGGTGGGGTCCAGCGAGCTTTCTGGGCAACCCAGGTGCACACACATTGAAACCTGAGCATCGCTGGCACAGAGACGTGCCATCGGGTGCCCCAGATCCACAGGTTGCATTCCTAACCCTGATACCTCAGAACATGACTGCCTTTGAAGATGGGACCTTACAAGAGAGAATCAAGTTAAAATGAGGTCATGAGAGTTGGTTTTAGTCCAGTCTGACTGGTGTTCTTCTGTAAGAGGAGATGTGGGTTTGGACACTCATAGAGGGACACCCACGTGAGGACAGAGAAAGGGGATGGCATCTACACATCAGAGAGAGAGCCCGCAGGACAGAGCAGCCCTGCCCAAGCCTGGATCTTGGACTGTCAGCCTCCAGGACCGGGACGCTGTTCGACTCCTCTGCTCGCAGGCTTTGCTGGGGCAGCAGGAAGAGCCCAGCAGTGAAGGTTGTGAAGATGGAAGACCGAGCAGGCGGGCGAAGCTGGCCAGTTCACCTCGAGGAAGGTCACGCGGGAGGTCTTAGCTGCCTGAGCGGGGGCTCCCCTCTCTTACCCAGTGCTGCCCTGGATCACACCACCAGCTCTGACCCCTCTACAAACCTGGCGTAAATGGAATACTTACTAGCAAAGTGATAAACTTCTACCATTTTCACATAGATTTTCGTGTATTTGGTGATTTTTTAAAAGCTCATCTATTTAATTTTGAGAGAAAGACAGCGTGTGAGCAGGAGAGGGGCAGAGAGAGGGAGACCCCAAATCCGAAACAGTCCCCAGGCTCTGAGCTGTCAGTGCAGAGCCTGACGCGGGGTTCGGACTCATGACCCATAAGATCACGACCTGAACCGAAGTCAGACGTTTAACTGACTGAGCCCCCCCCGGGGCCCCTGTGTTTCATGATTTTTAATGTTCACGCAGAACATGACAATCTCCCAATGTTCAGTGTCTCCTGTCGGCAGCCGAGTTAGCATGTGACAGGTGACAGGTGACGGGGGGGGGGGGAGCGGGCACTGAGGGGTGGCCCCTTTTCCTGGCCCTCACCTTCAGTCTGAGTTCCGGTCCGTCTTAGAAGGAGGAGGGTCTGTGTTTCCAGGAGCACTGGGCCGAGGCATTCTCCGCCCCACCAGCCTGAGCAGTCTCCCCACCTCACACCCACGGGACCTCCACCACGGACACGCTCACACTCACACACACACCCGTACTTACTCGCACACTCTGCCCATGCGGTGATGGGAGCTCCTCAGAGCTTGGTCCACCAGGAAGCCAGGCCAGCGCCCTCTCATGCTGGTCAGTAGTGCAAACATAGCGAACAAGCTTACTGCTGAGGCTCTTGGCTTTTGAAAAAAAATTTTTTTTATTTAAAGATTTTTTAATGTTTATTTCTATTTGAGAGAGAGAGAGGAAGAGAGAGAGAGAGAGGGAGAGAGACAGAGTGTGAGTGGGGGAGAGGCAGAGAGAGGGAGACACAGAATCTGAAGCAGCTCCAGGCTCTGAGCTGTCAGCACAGAGCCCGACGAGGGGCTCGAACTCATGAACCACAAGATCATGACCTGAGCCGAAGTCAGACGCTTAACCGACTGAGCTGCTCAGGTGCCCCATTGAAAAGGATTATCTATTTGGTTTGGGTTTAGCTGGAAGTCTCAGCCTAATCCTATGCCTGCTTTTATAATCTGTTGGGGAAAACACTCTCTTTATTTTCCTGACTCATGGACACCGCTGTGCATTTCCCCGTATTTTCAGGCTGTGAAGCCTGATGTGGTGTGGGCTCAGGAGGCGCCGCATTGCTGAGTTCTGGAATGCTGCCGGACATGCAGGTGGGCGTCTGAGGCCATGGCGTTTCCCAGCAGCATCTTGGTTTATAGATGCGGTCAAGTGTCCCCCGGAAACAGCCCAAGCTCAGTATTTGCATAGTCACTGTTAACCTTATTCATTAGACATCTCCTGTGTGTTAATAATCTTTATGTAAGTTATCTATAAACCTGACAGCTGTGCAAGGTGGCTATTGATATTGATATAGTGGTGAATAAAATATGTTTCCATGAAACACACAGCTGGAAAGTGTTAATTTTGAACTCAGATCTGCCCCTGCCTCTCCCATCGACCTGTGTGCGGCCATTACCCCAGTGCAAACCGGTGACCTCACACACACCCTCCAGCGGTGCTTGTGAAGGTGCCCCACATTCCTCGACAGCCTCCTACATGCACAGTGTGTGTCCAAAAGGCTGGTGAAAGTCCCATCACACAGCCACACCACTTGGGAAACTCTGATGCACAATGCTGTAAGAACTGATTCACGGTTCAGAAAACAAAGACATATGAAGCCATGATTATCATCTTCTAAAGAGCTCATTTTGGAAACACAGAGGGTCTGATATGATACTGTCAATTTAAGGGTTTCTTTTCTTTTTTCTTTTTTCTTCATTCCTCCAATTGTAGCTGCAACATTAGTCAAATTCCACGCTAATGTGCTTAGGAACTCTCTGAGGTTGAAAGAAAAAATAGATTTGATAATGTTCTTAATTATGATCTTAGTACTTTTTTGATTTGTGCAAAAGACTTTGTTGCTAAACTTATCCACAAGTAATTTGATATTAATACTTGAGATCCATTGTTCACGTTTGTAACTTTAATAGCCTGAAATGGTTGGTAAATTGCCCAAAAAAGGGGAAATGCTTTTAAGCTGTATGGCAGGAGGGTAGTCAGACCATTTATATTCATGTTATCTTTTTCCTTCCGGACTCACTTCAAGATGTGTGAATTGGGTAAATGCCAAAATACTTTTGAATTCAGATATTTTTTTTAAATAAAAGTAGCTCCTATTTGGTTTGAGTTTAGTGTGGAATTCTCAGCTTAATCCTATGCCTGCTTTTATAATCCGTTGGAGAGAACACTCTCTTTATTTCCCTGACTCATGGACACCACTGTGTATTTCCCCATATTTCTAAGACATCACGTTACATCCATCCTAAAGTCTTGCAAAGTAAAGGAAATAAAAATCAACAAGCAAACAAAACACACCAAATATGTTCGGGATCATTTTCGTTCGCTGAAAATCACACCCAGAAGTGGCCGCTCTGCATGACTGCAGATTCCGGTCTGGGAACCCAGCAAGCTGAGGTGTAAGGGAGTCCCGCTCACAGCACAGTGTCTGCTCATCAGCACCTTTTCAGGGCACCCAGTGAAGCCGGGGGACGTGCTAACATGCCTGTTTTCTGCAGGACGTGCATCGCTGAAGGGCTGGCGGGGGGCTTCGCTTCCTCCCCCCGTCAGTGAGGAGACACCCCACAGGCCTGAGAAGAGGGAACCGTGCCCGAAAGGCTGTGCCCAGAGCCAACTGCCACCAAATTAAAATCAGGTGAAATGGAGTAGTCATGAGTAATTACCCAAACACTCTGAAATGTATTTAAATGAACTCTTGACTTTGAGTGGACAGAAGAAAAGAAAGAAAATGAGGTAACTATATTTTAAAGGAGAACGGACAAACATAAAAGTTTTATTTTAGTCCAAGTGAAAGACAGAGCCAAGGACGCAGCTGACCCTGAGGTCTTCGGTCCGTGCTCCCCGAAGCCCCTCGACAGTCTGCCTTCCCACCTCCACGTGACGCGTGTCGAGATTTGACGCTAGAAAGGTACGCGATCGTATTTCATTGCTATGGGGCTTATTGTAATCAAATTCCTCTGAGGTTCGAGCTGTCCTGTATGCAGCCCCCACACGCACACCTTCTCACGCGCCAGCATGTTCCCAGGCAGCCATCCGCATGCTCGGTGGATCGATCCTGTCCCTGTGACTGTCGTGTCTACTGCTGTCCCCTGGCACTTTCCTGGGGAGCAGCCAGGTGGAGGTGGACAAGAAGCCCGGATGTGGCAGGCCGTGCCCAATGTGCTGTGACCACGGACTCTGGTTGGAGAGGGGACAGATCTGGTGACCGCCTCCATCCCACCTGCCACTGTAAAATTGACATACGTGGGAAAGGAGAGCGGCATGTGGGATTTTCCTTTCAAATCAACCAGGTCATAAAGTGTGCACTGTGTGGAGGGATATGTATATATCGAAATCTTCAAAGACTATTATCTTCCCAGTAACCTATCCCGATGAGTCGTAACTCAGTGTCAGAGGGCCGCTCCCTGTCCCTAACCTCCATTCTTCATGCCGTCATTTAAGCCCTTTCCTTTCGTTCTGCCTTTGGTAAGAGGTAGGGGCACTGGCTGGCCCTGTCCCGTGTGGGAGGTCGTGTGTTTGTGTTGTAGGGGCCCAGTCACCCCAGGCCTTTCTTCTGCGGGTTAAGTAACTCTTCTTTTCCCACCGATTGCACCCCTTCTTCCCAACGGCCCTGGCGCGCCCCACACGGGCCTCTAGGGTCCGCAGGCGGGGCAACAGAGCCTACCAATTTCTAACCAGCCATCACCAAACACCTCCTGATCATCCACCCACACGATTCAAGCCAGTGGGTTAGGACTTTAGAGAGAGCCAAAGGGAAGATGATTCAGACTCTAACCCGGGTCTCAACAGGTGGCCAGGGGGGCGATGGGGAGGAGCTGTGTGGCTCCAGAGTCCGGTTTCCTGCCACGAGACAGCGCTGGGGCACTCAGTACCCTGGGGGTTCAGCAGGCAATGCTGCATGCCCCCGCCTTCCTGCTCTCCCAGGGCTGCTCCCTGGAGTCTTCCGGGCACCGGAGCAGGGAGCCGGGGATGTGGTGAAGCTGGCCGGCTTCCACAGGGCTGCTCTGGCCCCGACACACATCTCCTCTGTCCATGTGCTATTGGGGACAGATCTGCAAGGCCGAGCTCAGGACCAGCGGGGAGATGCAGTAGAACTGTCCTCATGGAAGAGCTGGCGGCAAGGCCGTGCACGGCCCGAGATGGTCAGCCGCAGCGCCGAGGGCGGGCACACCGAGCGTCCCTAGGCAAAAATGGAGGGGACACTCTAATGTTAACAAATGTGTGTACAACCTGTGCCATGCTCCTTTTATAGCTTTTTAAATGGCGCTGTTATTCTGTGCCTACTAGGCATTTGTATTTCTCAGTTCACCCATGGTCTTGAGTACCTCTTAGGTAAGCATCTACTGTATGTGCGTCGGTGTAATCATGGATCAAAGTTCCCCACACTTCGGGTTTAGAATGAGGTGAGAAGGCTTGGGAAGCCAAGAGTAGAGGGAAAGGGGCTGAGTCAGAGGAGTGGACAATCAAGGATCAGCCAGGGTCAGCCCTGGGTGGTCAGGGGACCGTGCTGGTCACTGGAGCTCCGGAGCCCTCAACCGGAAACCAGCAAGTCACAGGGACCCACACCTGCGTCGAGGGTCAGCACCTGCGTGGCAAAAAGCCCTGTTACTGCGGATATTTTCTAGGTAGAAAATCAGTTTTCCAGAAGGCCAACTGAAACCCAAGCGCATCCACTGACAAGGCAGAAAGTGACTCAGAGGTTGTAGTTGAGGACTCAGATCTGTGCTTCGGCTGTCTCTGGCCACCTTCCACTTCTGCAGAGGGGACGAGTGAGGTCTGTGGACGTCCCTAGACTTGTCAGCAAGCGAGAAGTTAGCAGACTCAAGGGTGGGACTGTTTACAGTTATTCTGAGAGTTTTTGCAGATAAAATGCCTCCCACTGAGCGCTCCCCTCTCGGAGAGCCGGGAGGCGCGCTGAACCAGACATAACCCGGCATTTGTCAGTAGCGGGTGGCATGGGGCCCCGTGTCACCGGCTCCAGACACTGGAGCCTCTCCAAGACCCACGGATGAGGCAGCATTCCTGAATTAGCATCCGGCAACTCCCAACAGCCTCACATGACGCTTGTCTGGTCTGAACTTATCTGTGCTCTGCAGCCTCCGAGAGGGGGGCTTCTAAGTAGTCTGCTTGACAGTCCTTCTACGAAACTTCCTAAGTACCCACTAGAATATGAATAAAGGCACATACAACCTATCATTATTAAAAGTGATTATTGGTTGGAGGCCTGGGTAGCTCAGTTGGTTGAGTGTCTGACTATTGATTGCGGCTGAGGTCATGATCTCACAGTCCATGAGTTCCAGACCTGAGTCAGGCTCTACAAGGGGCCTCCTTGGGATTCTCTCTCTCTCTTTGTTCCTCCCATTCTCTCCCCCTCACCTAAATAAATAAATAAATAAATAAATACACTTAAAAATGATTCTTGGCAATATACACATTGTAGGCTGACTCTCCACAGCCCTGCCCAATAAAGACAGACTGTCTATGACACATCTATGTGCAAGTGACCTTAAAAGTGTCCCTACAGTATGGAGTACTCCCGCTACTAAGGATCTAGCCCTGGTTCTTTATCTGTCCAATCACAGAGCAGCAAGACGTATAAAGAAAAATACGGACATAAAAACAAGCCTTGGTGTGGACCAGTGAGTCTCAGTGCCGGTGTTTGGGGGTATGACGGTGGCCTCATGGTCCCCAAGGCGGACAGTGCCGGACACCTAGATGGGTTTTCTCAAACTGCAGAGGTTCCTGTTCCCAGTCTTGTCCTGTCCCTGCGGGCAACCTTGACAGAGGGTCTTCTCAGTGACCCTGGGCCACCACGATGTGGTGGTAAAGGCTTTGTGCTCTGGACATGGGCACTGTCCTCGTTGGCCGAGACAGGCACTTGACAAGGGGAATAATGACACCAGCCTTATTCTGTGAAAATGGGGACACGATGGGGGTGTATCTATCTGCTCTGTCTGCCCCAAGAAAGCACCTCAAACCAGGCGATCTAAACTACAGAACTTCATTCTGTCCCCAGTTCTGGAGGCTGGAACCCCGAGGTCAGCGTGTCTGCAGCACCGACTGCTTGTGAGGCCGTGAAGGGGGCCAGCCCCATGCCTCTCCTGGCTTCTGGTCATTTGCCAGCCATTTTCAGTGCTCTTTGCTGTGTAGACATATCTCCCTATCTCTGCTTTCGTGTCTCTGCCTGGGTGTCTGTGTCCAAATCCCCCCTTTTTCATTAGGATGTCGGTTATACAGGATGCGGGTCCACTTTAATGACCTCATCTTATTTCGTTACATCTGCCACATCCTATTTCCAAATAAGTTTGTATTCTGAGGTGCTGCTGGTAAGAATGTCAACATACGACTTCTGGAGGGACATGGGTCATCTCATCCCAGGAGCCTCCCCCTGGGATTTTTGTGAGGATAGAAAGAGCTCCTCTCTAGGACCACTTAGCATGGCCCAGGCAGGTGAGAGCGACCTGCGGCTTAGGTCCATGGGGACTCCCTCCTGACCTTCTGGTGTGCACTTCGACCCATTTCCCTCAGAGCTGATAACCGACGACACCATGTTATTAATGAATTATTGAGTTACTCAATACACAAAATTGAATTCTAGATGTGTGCTCAATTTAGCTCTGAAAAACAGAGAATACAGACTTCCTTTAATGCATTCGTGAATCATCCACAAAACTCACCCGAATCTGAGGTCTTGAAGAGACCCTCGTGAATTCTAGAGAGAAAAACCTTTTCACCCTTCTTTGCCCAACACCATGACAGTCGGATCCATTTCATTAAACAAATTTGCAACTAATCAGAGAATTTAAATCTATGCTTCCAAGCAACTATTTAATAGACTGGACGTGTTTAAAGGCCTTTTAAAGCACATGGCTGGTGAATAATCGGGGGAAATGGTTTAGAAAAATGAAGAGGTTATTTATAGAAAAGGAAGGGAACCCGCTGAGCTCTGGGACTTGGCCTCTGTGTGTGAACAGTCCTGCCTCATACGCAGACGAAGTCCAACGTGAGTGGGAGAAATTTCTGGCCTCACTTTTATTGCAAAATAAAGAGAAACCACTGGATACATTTCAGATATTCTTTCTAGGGCTCCGAATCTCTCCAGCCTTGACTCAGATGCTGCCTGGGTCAAGGGCAGGAGTGAAGCATTCTACTTTTTTTGGTGGAATTGGCCCAACACTTAAATGAGGATTGCTGCTGGCTACTTAATTTTTCCATTGCCGTTGGTGCTGTCCATGTTCAAGGAAAGATGTTTTGGCCCCATAAAGAGAATATTATGATCAGATGTAGCTCATGTCTGGCCATAGTAAAACTAACTAATGCTGAACGGTTCAGGGCACGGAGACAGGGAGACGTTCCGGAAGGAGTTTGCTTTTAAACTTGAATCAAGGGGCTTTTCCTTAAAGAGGCCGAGTTAGTCCGTCCAAAGCATGTATGAGCTTGGAATTTAGATTGCGTTACAGAAGGAAAATAATGAAAAATGATACCTGTGTCAGAGAAATTAAGCATTTCTATCAAAACATCGACTGAAGTTTAAAACACCATGAAGTACGTTCTCTGTTGACATATTCAAAGAAAAAACAATATCCATTTCCTTTATTTTTTATTAAATTTCTAAGTTATTAAACTGTGGAGGTGTATCGTTTTACAGCTTATCAAACACCCTGTGAATCACCGCAAGTGGGACCACATGTGCGCTCCGCCAGCAAGCCGGCGAAAACGGTGAGGCGGAGTTGAAAACATTTCTCCTGCATCAGAGCCCATCTCTGGACCACACGGCTCCCTGGCGACCGCGTGGCTGGAGGAGAGGTCCTGGGCTGCGCCCTGGCGAGTGCCCTGAGCACCCAACACAGATGGCCGTTCTTGCTGCCGAGGGGAGACGGGCCCTGGGTTCCTCTCTGCCTCTGGAGACGCAGATTTGGAGGGACGGGGAAACCGCTATAAAGGAAAGGGTAAAAACAACAACAAAAAAGATAAACTGGTACTTAGCAGTTGAAATATTGCATTGATCTGGTTTGTGTTTATAATGTGTTAAGTATTAACACATGAGGAAAATATTAAAGGGAGGCATTTATTAGAAGACCTATAAATAACAGAACAACGAGCCGGCGCTCAGAATTAACTACAGGCAGTTGAGCATCCCTGGGCCGTGCAGAGTAACATGAAAGGAATATAATCGTTGCGTTAAACAAATGTCGATGGTATGAAGGAAGGCGAAAAGTTCACAGGGAGGAAAGAAATATTCCTCTGATGTTGATCAGAAAGTGCGCGGGGGTCCCGCCCCGAGTCCTCATAGGATCTGCGCAGCGTGCTCACCGCACCTTCCCCCACGGGGTCAGGAGTGGGCGGGTTTGCGGGGTCGGGCTCCAAAGAGAGGAAGCGGACGCGGGGAGCCCCTGTAACCCCTAGACCAGGGTGACAGGACCCAGGTGACTTCAGCCGGCAGAGCCTGTCAGCAATTTTGAGTGGCCCCACGTACCTCCCTTTATTTGTGTTTCTTTTACAAAGTATTATGAATTCGGGTGCAAAAGATGAGTTATTTGTCATTGAGAGAAGAAAGGCCTGTGGAGATAAAAAGATGCAATATTTTAATGTTTAAGGAGTGTCTCTTTAAAAGGTGTACTTGGGGCTTAGATAAGGGATTTCTAAGCTACATTCGTATACTGCCGTTTTAGTACTGTTCCATTTGTGTGAAGGCGTAGGGGCGGCCATGACAACATGCCGTGGCTTAGCACAGTCCCGGGGACTGGCCGCTGGATGGATGAGGTGCTCCAGACACAGGCTGTGGTGAGGGCTCTTCCCGACCGCAGACGGCGCCTTCTCACCTGTGGCATCTCTGTGAGGACATCAGTTCCAGCATGGGATGCTCAGCTCATGATCCCATTTAACCCTGATTACCTCCCAAAGGTCCTGCTTCCAAACACCGGCACACTGAGGCTTAGGGCTTCAGCGTGTGAATCGGGGTTCACAAGTCAGTCCGTAGCACTGTGCTTATAGAGTTTAATAAACTTAAACAAAACCTATTTTTATTCTATGTCACCGACTGTTATTGGCCAAGTACTGGATATCAGACTATATTGGAACACACCAGGTTGGCAATCTATTCCCTGCAGTCCGAACCCTGCCTATAACTGTTTTTGTAAATGAACTCGTGCTGGAACACAGCCACGGCCGTCCAGTCAACACTGATCACGGGAAGGCGCGCATTTCCCTGCAGCTGCAGAGCTCAGTAATGCAGCAGAGACGGCACGGCAGCAAAGTCACAGATGTTCAGTATCTGGGTTTCAGAGAGAGTTTGCCGACCCTTGAGGAGTCGTGGTGTCCCGAACAGCAGCCCGGAGTGGTGTATGGCTCCTGGGCTCCTGAAATCTGGCCCGCGCACTTGAGGTGCACCGGTAAGTGTAAAACACAAAATGTACAATGGATTTCCAAGATGTCGTGTGGGAAGTACGTAAAATAACACGGTAATTGGGCTCTCTACCGACTGCATGTGGAAATGATGATGCACCAGCTTTATTGAGTTACATATAATACATTATTAAACTTAATTTTACTCATTTACTTTCCTATTTTTATAAGTCTATGAGAAAAATTAAAATGACCCCTGTTGCTCCCATTTGCACACTGGACAGCCTGGGGCGATAGGAACCACGTTATTTTTAGCAGGAAAAGTGTCTTTAGAATTCTGCTCAGACGGCCCCTGAGTGATAAAGATGGACACAGGTGTTTATTTTCTGTTCTATGACAGACCTGCTTCATCTTGGAAAGTGTAAGTCTAAGTATTCCGGAGCTCTCCGAGTGTCCGTTTAGTAATATTAAATCAGAATTTCTATGTCGTGGCCCCGGAATAATTCAGAAAGGGGATCTCTACATGTGGCGGGGGACCGGGCCCCCTCACCCCTGCCCCCCAGGCCTCCTGCTGGCCTTCCCTCACAGCCCAGGAGGGAGCAGACATCTGGCTGGAGAATCGGGAAGGGGGAGCCCCTGTGTATGGCAGGGGGTGACCCCCTCGTCCACCCCGAGGCCCAGCCATGAGCCCAGTGAGCCCACCCTTCTTGGGGTTCAGGGTGAGGCCATGCAGCTTCCACACGAAGGGGCCTCAAAACTGGGCGCAGAGAAGGGAGGGTGTCACAGGCCCGCCTGGCGGTGTTTGGGCACCAGCCGACCCCCGAGAAGGGGATTCTCCACTCTTGCCTTGGGCCCGGCCCAGGCAGCCCGTCTGGAGCAGCAGCAGGCCCCAGTGTCCCTCGTGCTGGGCGGGAAGAACCCAAGCGGCTGGGCCAAAGCGAGGGCGTCACGGGGCAGGGACTTTGAGCAGGGGCTGCAAAGGTGTGGATGATCGGGGCAGGTCTCTGTTTCAGGTCCTAGGGGCTCCGGTCCCACTGAACCTGGGGCCACGGAGCAGGGCCCCAAAGCCAACTGAGCGAGGGCTCAGGTTCCGGGGAGAGAGGGCGTGGGGAAGAGTGGGCTGATGACGGATGGAGGGGGCATCTGCACAAACCTCACAAACCACGTTTAAGATCTGAAAAATCCGTGTGTGGATGGTTTTGTTCATGCAAATTAGTTGAACCTCACAATGAGCATTTTCTGGCCATTTATCTTCGTCCAGGGACCTTTAGTGTTGACACATAGATCCTGGCCTGCACTCTGCACAGGCTCCTTAAAGTGAACCTGGGCTCCATATTAGGGCTCTGCTCTCCAGTCTGGAAACTGGTGATCTTTCCGATCTGGGTGTGGCCTCAGCTGGGGGTTCACGGGCAAACCTGCACACCTGCTGAGTGTGCCCCCTGGAGGCCTCTGCCCTCAGCCCCTCCAAGACCACGGCCACAAAGCAGCCCCTCTGCGGTCAGGACCATACATGTGCAGCCCGGCTTTCCAAGAATTCAAGATTCCCTGTTAGCCAATTTTTAAAAAACCTAACAGGGGACCATGGGAATGGGAAAAGGGGGGAAGAGTTGGGGAGAGGGAGGGAGGCAAATCATGAGAGACATTTGAATGCTGAGCACAAGCTGAGGGCTGACGAGGGAGGGGGAAAGGGGAAGGGAGGTGATGGTCACGGAGAGGGGCACTTGTGGGGAAGAGCACTGGGGGTTATATGGAAACCAACTTGGTAATAAACTATTAATAAAAAAAATTTTTTAAATAAAGATCTTGGGAAATTATTAAAAAAAAAAAACCCTCTATCAGCCTTTTCCCCGGTTAATACCCAGGTTTACATTTTAAACCAGAGGCTAGTCCAGCAGAGACCCAGGCCACGCTCTCGCTTGTAACAATCGGTACCGCAGCTTAACCATCGCTGGCAAAGAGTAACTGTGCTTCTAAACAAATTCCAGGCGTCGGAGAGCGTTTCCACGCGTTCGGAGCCTGAGGACCCGGACCTCGAGTCCGGGAGGCCTGTGGCCCCTGAGCCCAGCCACCTGCCCGCGCAGGCCCGTGTCACAGGCACGCACCACACACACTCACACACTCACAGACACACTGCACACTCTGGTCCCGGGGAGGATGGGGGTTGGGCCACTCCAGTGTTTTAAGGTCAGGGGGTGACAGCAATTAGAGTGACGTGACTCTGATTCCCTGAGCCCGTGTGGCAGAGGCAGGCAGTATCCCTAGAGCTCGGCTTCAATTCCAGATCAACACAGTGGAAGTTTCCACAGAAGGAGCCCGAGGCTGTGCCCACTCGGAGCGTCAGAACACGCCCCTGGCCCTTGAGAACAGGGGTCTGCGGAGACTCCAGGTCTCCCTTCTGCTCCCAGCCCTGCGGCTTGGCCCACACCTTCAATGACCATGTCCAGTCTCCTAAAATAAATTCAGAACTCTCAAATGATGTCTGGGTTTTCCTTCCCTAAAATCCCCATGCTGTATTTTGTTTGGATATTTATTCTGGAGAGAGGTTAGCCCTGAGGATGGAAAGAAGCTAATGTGAGTTAACAATCCCGTGCACTTTACACGGGAGGCGAATCTTCGATGATAAACCCCCGGAAGGCAAGCCGTTCATCTCTGCGGCCGGCACGTGGTCTCCTCCAGGGGGTTCCAGCCTGGGTGTCAGGAAGGCGAATGGCCAGCGTCACGCTCTTGGTCCCACAGAAGTCAAGAACGCAGACTAGGTCTTACCCTGGCGACCCTCTTCGGGATCTATCAGTGTTCGAACTGAGCCTGGAGAATGCTTCATGCGGCCACTGTCCTTTGGAGCTCGGTGTTCCATCTGGCCCGCACAATTTCAGTGCACCGTCGGAATTTTTACTGCTGAAATTCACTTCAAACTTTCCTCATGTGTCAAAAAAATAGTGAAAGTGAGACACTTCTTTTTAATATTTTTAAAAATATTTTATTTATTTTTGAGAGAGAAATCGTGTGAGCAGGAGAGGGTCAGAGAGAGATGGAGACACAGAATCTGAAGCAGCTCCAGGCTCCGAGCTGTCAGCACAGAGCCTGATGTGGGGCTTGAACCCATGAACCGTGAGAACATGACCTCAGCCAAAGCCGGACACTCAACCAACTGAGCCACTCAGGCGCCCCAGAAAGTGAGACATTTCTAAATGCTGATTTGTCCTTTTTTAGAGTTGGTTGTCACGCTCGGGGCCCCTGGACTTGGCTTCCAGCAGAAGCCCAGCTGTGTTCTCTGGACAGGTGGGGCGGTTAGGAGCCATAGAACACAGGGTCTGTCCGTCCGTCCACGGGGACCCTCTGTTCTCTGTGGCGTGGGCAGAACTGCAGGTCTGCGCGTGGGGGCGTCTCCCCAACGACTCCGAGGTCAGCCCATCACATCACAACTCCACAACGAGGACACCACGCACAACAGCAGCGAGGCTGAGATCGTCAGCAGTAACTGGGGTCACGGAAATGGGGAGCCAGCTAATAAATACAACGGTCCAAGTGCAGAGAAAACATACAGATTGGCAATAACTGTTCAAGAAAGGGTAAAGCCTCACGCGTGACCCAAAGTATGCAATTGCAGGGGCGCCTGGTGCTTAAGCAGTTAAGCGTCCGACTTCAGCTCGGGTCATGATCTCACAGTTCGTGGGTTCGAGCCCCGTGTCGGGCTCTGTGCTGACAGCTCGGAGCCTGGAGCTGCTTCAGATTCTGTGTGTCCCTCTCTCTCTGCCCCTCTCCTGCTTGTTCTCTCTCTCTCTCAAAAATAAATAAACATTCAATAAAATACACAATTGCAAATAGCACCAATATAGATGCCCTTCATTTTGACAAAAGCTCATTTCAGAATCGTGCCTGGAGGTGATGAGCAGGCGGGAAGGTAAGAGCTCTCGCGTGTGCGCGGCTGGGAAGCGGACGGGACCGCATTGGTGCAGAATTTGCCAGTAACCCTCAAAATGTCACGTGACTTTGCCCTTTGGCTCAGAGCCCCTCCCCGGAATCTATTGTCTCTCTATCATCCGCCGTCTAGAGTGTCTTGTGACATGCAGGCAAAGACGTCATCACAAGGGTCCCCATTTTCTTCATCATTCATAACAGCCAAGGAATCAGAGAAGGAAAAATAACCTAACTGTCGATCAAAAAAAGACATGAAATAAGGCAGAATCCATGTCCACTCCGGATTACCGCTCCAGGACCGCTGGGGGAGCACACCGGGAAGGACTAAAGAGAATAGTGCATTTTGAAAAAAACCCAAGTTCAAAGAAAACGGAGTGCTATAAATATGCATGTCTTACATTTCCGACCTGCTCTCTGCGTGCTGTGTGCGGGGTGCGTGCGCTTGTTTTCGGTGATGGGAATTACACCGAGTTGCCTGTCGAAGGAAAACAACAACAACAACACAAGGGGCCTGTCCGCTTGAGGACTCTGCCCTTTAGCGGCCGCGAAAATGTCTTCCCGACATTTCCCCTGTAACTATCAAGTGCTTAAAAATAAGCGTTGTGTTAAAACCTTTCGGAACAAGAACACACATCCCTGCTCATTACAGTTCTGTTGTTGTTTCCACCCACCGCCCCTGCACCCCTGCTCCCGGAGTAATTCGGTTAACCCTTCTGGTCTCTCAATTACTCGCATGTTCCTCCTCAGGTTTTGTAATGGGAATTCTCGGCGGTAATGAACACCGCAATTATGCATGAAATTCAATTTTGGGAACCTTGTGCCTCACGTTAATTATAAATCCTCTCCTGGAGCACCTTTGAGACCCTGCCCCATGTTTTATTTAAATCTCCTCATGGACACATCTTCTTTGTCCAACCCCCCGCGGGCCTTGGTGGGGGCGCCTTGTTTCTACCCAAGGCTTCCCACGTGAGTCAGGTCACACGGCACACTTCCTTCGTGCCGGTTCTTTCCAAAGAAAGGCACTCACTTACACGGAATCGCGAGGGCCTGGACACCACGCCAGGGCCACCCTTGGGAGCGAACCCAAGGGTTTTCCCAACCATCACAAATGTAAAACAAGACAACTCTGCAAAGACCCCGTGTGTTATTTAGAGTCTCAGAATTCACACAGGGCCCATTGCTGGCTCAGCCCCCGTTCCCGAGCTCTGCGATGTGTCGTCTTATTTCCATTATTCTCAAGGGACTTGGGTTTCCTCTTTTTCTGCTTGGGTGTGACAAGCCCCGCACAAACACCGCCTTTTCTTCTCCTTCCGCGGGGCTGTGGAGGGCCCTCGCCGCCCCGTCTCTGTGCCTCTCTGCTCTTCCCTCAGCAGCTGCGGTGAAGATCGTCGCTGCAGAGCAGACCCCAGTGGGCTCCAGATTGGCCTGGCGTCGCCGAGGCACCGTCAAGACTTCGGAGGGAAAATACAGTTCAGATCCGGGACAGGCCTTTTATCTTTAGGAAATGCCCTTTGTCTGCTTTCCAGTTAGCATCTATCTCTACTGATTTCTCTTCCCAGGTACGCTGGTGAAAATTAGAATCCACTGGGCTAACACTGCTCATTTTCAGGAGGGAAGCATGGGCATGAGGACAGACCCCCGGGCAGGAGCCAGGCCGACCTTGGGTCTGTGGCCCAGAGTGACCACTTTATAGCCTGTGATAGCCAGCAAGCAAACCACTCTGTACCCTGGTTTTCCACCTTCAGAAGTTCTGTGCCTTCAGCACAGACCCTGAGAAAATAGTGTTGAAAAAGTTCCTGATGGGGGCACCTGGGGGGCTCAGTTGTTGAAGGACCAACTTCTGCCCAGACCATGATCTCACTTCATGAGTTCGAGTCCCACACCGGGCTAGCTGCTGTCAGCGCAGATCCTGCTTTGGATCCCCTGTCCCCCTCCCCCTCTGCCCCTCCCCAGCTTGTGCATTCTCTCTCAAAAATAAACCTTGAAAAAGATGCCCGATGGAGCCCAGCACACATAAGTTCGGATAACATCGTGGGGTTCCATTTCAGGTACAAACAACAGCGTGTTATTCTGTCTCAGACCCACTCTTCTGCCTGCTGACCCTGGAAGTCTCTTCCTGCACAATGGATTGCGCAGCATGGAATGTGGTTTTTGGAGAGAGTCGGGGAAAACGGGTTTGAAGTGTGTCCTGCCGAACACTGGCTGCACCAAGATGGGCACTTCTCCAAGCCTCTTCTCCTGTCCAAAAGGGAGGAGGGTCATGTTGTTCTTCCCGGGCTTCTGTCAAGACCACCAGTCAAGTATACAATGGCACAAACACTATTATATACCGGGATCCTCACAGGGCATTTTACTTCCACTATCTCCCCTCCACACATGACTTTGTAAAGTTGGATCCTTTGTCACTACTTTATAAGTGAGGGACAGAAGCTGAGTCTGGGCTGTACGCCCACCTTGGTCTCCAGATCTAAGGAGGAGACTGTAGGGGTGCTGCAAATGAGACCTGCTAGACCCCGCTGGGGCCATGTGGACGACAGGCCCACGTATTGGGGTCTCGTGCCCTCACAGATGAGGAGCAGGAGGAAACACAGAGGACTTGCAAGGTGACTCTCCTAAGCTCCAGGGTGGAGTGTGGCCATCTCTGGTTCTTGGGTTACATCTGGTAGCATCACTCAACTCCAGGAAGGTGGACTGCGTCTCTCCCTCAAATCCAGATTTCTAAGAAGATGGCACCCGCAGTCCAACTTAGGTCTGGTTCCTACTCCAGAAGCACACTTCTGAGGGCAGAGAATATTCCAGATGTCCACTCAGTGTGGCTTGCCTGGACAGGGCCATGTCTTACAAAGGAATGGTTTTCCATTTGTGACCTGTCTGGGCTCCAAAATGTTTGAAAATACCATGCAAAGTCAACGGAGCTCAGCCATCATTCTTTGGCAACCTCTACAAGGGGGATTTACCTCCGGCTTTCACAAAGACAATAAAACCAGTCTGAGAGAGGTGCTTGCATTGACACTATGGAAAAAATATATACCACTTACCAATCAGATAAAGTGACTTCAATATAGCGAATTTGTTTTGGTGTCTGCTTTCAAAAACACGTTATCAAGGAATGTTGACCCCAGCCCGGCTGGGTGGAGTCAGGGACGCCTTTCAGGGACGCAGCTCACCTTCCTCCTAGCACCTTCCAGGATTGCTTCCCCTGCTCCTTCCTCACAAGGATTGCATCCTGACGGGAGAGCGCTCGGGTTTTCTGCACCAGCTCCAAAGGGGAAACTCGGTCTATTTGTTAGCAGTGTGAACCTCTGTGATCAATAGTTGTCTGGAATTGAGTGCTGGCCTCAGGGATTCCTCATGACTAACCACTGGGAGAGGATTCTGCTAATTCTCTCTGACAACACTTTGCCAACATTGGCTCAAATAACTTTCATGGATTCCAATGAAAATGGCAACATCCACCAGAGTAACAGAAGGGCCAGGCGCTGAGAGAGGCAGGGTCATCGTGAACTGTGAGCCGTGGAGACAGGACCCACTGGGAGGGGAGAGATGGGACTGGAAAGGTCAGCCCCTGGAAGGGTGGGAGTGGCTGCCCCTGCTCACCTCCTCCCCTGCAGGTGCCAGCGTCTCCCTCTTCCCTCTCTGCGGGCATGAAGGAATCTGCACTTGCCTAACAGTCCTGCAGAGATGAAAAAATCAGGAAATACTGTCTGCAATCCCATACAAGGAAATTATAGAAAATAGTTACCATTAATCTCCGTGCTGTACAGAGTAAGGGGCTGAAACTTCAACGTCGTGATAATCACCAGAAGCAGTCACTCCTGCATTTGACTCATTGCTGCCCTTAGTGGCTTCAGGAAACCATGTTTTCCAAACTCGATTCAGCTCAGGATCAGCAGGCGACACAAGTGCAATGTCACAGACAGAAGGTCGAAAGCCCACAGTTTTGGTTCAATTGTGGTAAATTCATCAAAGTAGCATTTTATTTACTTAGTCTAATACGTGACTGTGTTAAGACTTTGAAGATAGTGTTGGGTTCTTTCGGGGGGAAGAGTGGTATGGCCGTGCTATAAAGACCCTGACCCTGGATTCCATGCTATTAGGTCCCATGCGTCTCATTTGTACAGCTGAACGTCCAATAAATAAAACATTCAAGAATATTTTGTAGAAAATTTGCCCTTCACTCTATTGATTCCTATCAAATCTCTCTAAAACTTTTCAGGCTTGACCTTTTCTTTGAAGACAAAATATTCTCCCAAAGTGACAACATGAAAATGTTTTCGTGTAGAAAACCCTTGGAGGGATGTGTCATCGGGAAATAATGGATGACGGTCCCCACCTGATAAAGCAGGAGGCGGCCTGTTGTCGTGGGCAGGGGTCAACGATGGGGCCGGGAAGGGATGGTCTGGGCCGGCACAGGGCGGTCCTGTGCCCGTTCCCACGGGGACCGGGGCCTCCTCCCCAGGGTGGTTCTTGGAAACCGCGTGTTCCCGCTTCAGTATATGCCTCTGACGTTCACCAATTTTTCCTGAAGTTCTTCCAGAACTTTCCTTCATCAGCAAGATCTTTAGTTTTCAGTCTCCACATTCATATACAATGTTAGATGTTGAGCAGAGAGATGGAGTGCACGTGAGAAACACTGGAGTGGTTATAGTCTGTGATTGTAAGTCATTTAGAGAGAGAAAGAGAGAGAGACATGTCACTCCATTTCCTATTTTTTTACGGATTTCTTTGACATTAAACATACACAGAATATTTAGATGGCCAGGACTAGAAGAGACAAGACTAAGGACTAAGAAGAAGTAAGACAAGAACACAGCATTAAAAAAAAAAATTAATGTTTTATTTATTTTTGAAAGGGAGAGAGAGACAGCATAAGCAGGGGAGGGTCACAGAGAGAGGGAGACACAGAATCTGAAGCAGGCTCTAGGCTCTGAGCTAGCTGTCAGCACAGAGCCTGACATGGGGCTTGAACCTACAAACTGTGAGATCATGACCTGAGCTGAAGCTGGGCTTTTAACCGACTGAGCCACCCCGGTGCCCCATGAACCCAGCATTTTAAAGGGCATGAAAACAACTAATAATTAAAATAAATAGCATTTTCATAGAAAATTTTAAATCACAATTATTGCAAAGTATCCATAATGAAGAAAATAAGAAATTGTAAAGAAAGACAGGATCAGTGGTGCTGATATTTCCTCTTATGCCAGGGTCCTGTGAGCATAGCACAGCAACACAAAATATAAGTGCTGGAACATTCTGTAGGAAAAAGTGTCCTCTGTGGGAATCATTGTCTGCGTTGCAGTCACTGTTCACCACCGGTCACAGCAGGGAAAAGAGAAAGATGAGGAGAAAATGTCTTGAATGGCGGAGGTGTGACAGATTTCTCGATGGGCAGCCATATTGACACAGGTCCACGAACATGTATTATCACCTTATCCGTTATGTATATTATTTCTTTTAGTTTCTAGTTTTGCCAAGCAAATTGATAATTTATATAGATATTTATGCAGTGTCTTCCAAATACTGAATTTGTTTTCTCTGTCCTGAGCATCACAGTTTGTGGAAACCCCCTCATCATGTCCCAAACCCACTCCTAGGAATCAGGAGTGACAATCCTCAGTCTCCAACACCGAGAGACCCACAGGCAGCTCGGCCTTGATGTTCTCAAGTTCAGGTGATTTTCTAGACAGAAGCATCTAGGAATGTGATTTTCAGAAATTAAAATAATAGAGGTGAATTGTTGGATCAGGCGACATTCACGGGCAGCTAATCCCAGAGCAAACCTGCACTTTCCGAGTGACAGGCAACATCACACTCTCCTCGGGACCAGAGAGGAAGAGGCTGGACCCAAATGGGAGCTGCTCGTCCTGAGGACCTGCACCCGGAGGTCACGTTGCAGAAGCAAAGGGAACGTGACCCAAGACAAAAGGCACCCTGAGGTTTTAGCAAATGGAGAGAGCTCTGATTTACATGAATTACCGCCGGGACCCAGATGATCGATGTACAGGAAGGCTCCTACGCACTTGTTAGCTGAAAAGAACAGATCCCCCAGAAATAGGGCACAATGAGCTCTATATGTCAGAAAGAAGTATAGAATTGCATTGAAATTCCCCAAAGCCGTGGTGGAATCCCAGTCCCGAGGGCTTGACTAAGGATCAAAGGAGAGGGAGCTAAGGATGCAGGGGTGGAGGAGTAGGCCCGACCACACTTGCAGAACAGAGCTGAGCTGCGCACACTTGTGGCCACGGCGCGGGGACACGACCCTGGTGCGCAATTCCAGTTTGGAGGCATCTGCTGGGGGCCTCCCTCGGCTAAAACACTGTATCTGATAAGTTCCAAGCTTGCTCTGCTGACAGTGTTATTTCCCAGGATGTGGAGGCAGAATCAAAGGCAATTGTTACCCCAGAATTAATGTTGAGCAGCAGGGGCTGGCTGTTGGCTCAAGTGGAAGAGGCAGAAATCCCGAAGATAAGCTGCCGTGGGGTTTGCAATCACCCTCCTGAGAGAACAAGAGGGTTTAAAGGCTTTCAGAAGTCTGAGTCTGCCGTGCGATGTGGCTGATGTGCAGGAGGAGAGGAGGAGAGACAGTTCGGGTGGGGGGAGGGGCCGCGGGTCCCCAGCCGGGAAGCGTTTCCGTGCCCTGGACCAGAGCCAGTAGGACGGCGGTGCCTCCCCTCGGCAACCTCCTGGGAGACTTCACGTGGTCTCCGAGGACTGACCACGTGATCTTGAGAGCAGGAAACAGCAGTGGAACATGGAGGCTTCCTCAACGAGTGCATCCATCTCCTATGCCGGAGGCCTATCCCCTCTCCACCTCCTTTCAGAGACAGTGGGAGCCCTGAAGCGGGAGCCTGGTCCGCTCCCAGCTCTAGACCAGCGCCCCCAGCACCTGGGCACCGTCGGACCACCTGGCGGGGGCACTGGGATTCCCCATGACATCTGGATGGGGCAGCCTGCCTGGGGTGGAGACCCCAGGGACCCCAGCAGGCTGATTGTGTTAAGTCAAAAACATCTCTGTCTCATCTATGTTTCAAATATGTGAGCATTATGTCATATCTTCTTTAAAAAACATGTACACCTGTTCTCTGCTCCACGGAAATGACAGGTAAGTTATTAACTCAAGAAAAATGCATCATATTCCCTGATTTCCAGCCATCAAGGTACTTCATTTCACTGCGGTCAAGTCCAGCTCAAGGATGAGGAAAAACTCTCATCAAATCATATGATTTTTTCAATCCTTGTTTCATTTAATAGGGTGTTGACATTATCCAGTTAACAAAATGTGCCTCATACGTAAACCTGGAGCCCCGTGACTTGGGCCCTGCCATCTTATTCTGAGAATGTTCTCGCAGTGGCACAATGGCCATGGGTCCCCGACCTGAGAGCCGGGACCCCAGCCAAGGGGGATGAGGAAGTATTCCCGGTGAGGTGAGACCCCCCCCTTACTCTGAGACCAGGGGACATTTGGGGACATTCAGGATGTCCAGAGACGTTTGGTCATCTCTACTGGGGTGGGGGAGAAGTTCTGCGGGCATCCGGCGGGCACGATCCCATGGGGCCGCTGCCCACAGCCAGTCTTCCCTGGCTCCCAATGTGAAGGGCGTTGGGCTGGGAAACCCTGGTGGGAAGGGGAGGGAGGGATCAGGCAGGTGAGGGAGTGACACGTGACTCTAGACAGCGTCTCGGGCACGGGTGGATGTCTCTCTGGGTAGAGAGGGAGGGTCATGAAGCGGGGAAGAAGGCAGATCTCTACCGTCTTTTTAGTCCCTCCCTGCTCATGGCAGACCTCTTCCTCTTCACCAGGTGCTTCCACACATTTAGTGGAAAATTCCCATTTCCTTTGTTCTGCAGTAATGTGTCAACTCATCCCCACTGGTGACCAAACCACTTTGTCACTTCAACCACAAGGAAAAGGCAGTATTGCCACAGTCTGTGTGAAGTGGGTGATTCTGGAACACTCATGAGGCTTTGGCGCGGGGATGGCTGTGTGCGTGTCCGTCCCGCGCTTGGCCGCTGCTGACCCCAGCTCTCCCTCTGGGGTCCCGCTGAGTGGTCTTCCATTTGGAACAGCTCAGAGAATTCTGTTTTTACTCTGGGGTTTTGAAGGAAATCTTTGTTTTGTTGAGTCCTGCGCTCTTTCTTTCCACATTTGTTTGTGGTGTAATTATTTTCATGTTCCTTCATGTGTGTTTTCCACGAGTGACTCCATTGTTCATGTCAGCTTTGGGCAAAATGGGAGAGCAGATCCTTCTAAAGAGCCACACCCGCTGGTACGTTACATTGCAGATAACTGTTGTGTCTGCGTACATTTTACATATGGGCACCTACACGTGAGCGTAACATACATTCACACGCATGCACTCACCTATCCTGAAGACCCTGGCTTATAAATATAAAATATATATTTTCCTCCTATTTAAAAGACACCTTGCTAGAAGAAATAACTCAGCAGTCTAGCTGGAGTTCAAAGTATTTTAGGAAATGCTTTCAGGGATCTCAAATCAGTGGCAAGAATTTGTAATGAAACACTCCAGAGCCTCTGGGGTCAGCTACCAGGAGAATGAAGAACACATAATCTCTGCCAGGGTGAAAAAACATAATTTATGTTTTATCAAGAATGCCAGAGGACAGTGACGGAGTCCGTCCTCCATGGAAACTTGGAGCTCCTCTGTGGCCAACGGACGCAGTGTGAGAATCCATTCACGTCCCCGCTGCCCTCAGGCAAATGTCTGGTCCCTTAATGGGAAGGCACCTGGGGAGGCCAAGGCCGGCCGAGTCCCGCACTTGAAAAGATTCTTCAGAAACATAAAACTGAAGATCCAGGAGAGCTCACAGATGCCCGTGCCCTGGGTTTGTAGATGAGGGATTGGACATCCAGAGAAATGGAGTGACTTGCCCAGGGACCCACCGCTGGTCAGCGACAGGACTAACTCTTCAGTCTGGAATGGTTGCACTTGAGTCCAGTGTTCTTTTCCCGACAACCTCCAAGAAGAAAGAACATGTTTCTCCAGGAATTTAAGATTTCAATAGCTAGCCCTCTCTTCCTACTCCTTGGTCTTCAAACGTAAGTGTAAACGTGACCACATGCATGAAGAATTTTCTAATTAATCCGTAGCGCGGGGCCTGCTCTCCTTTCTGAATTCCTGTGTGTCATTTCATCGCTGAGTGGCTGTACACACCACACCATGTGCCTCCTTCCCCAAAACATCCCTGTGAAATGGAGCACTCTTCAGCTTCTTTTGTGTTCACTATCATTTCTAGATGCACCAACAATAAAACAGTACCTAAATATGATAGAGGCGTAGATTAGAGGTTCACTTAATCGCATCCTTTGGGGCGCCCGGCGGGCTCAGTCGGTTGAGCTTCTGACTCCAGCTCAGGTCTTGATCTTACCATTCATAAGTCAGAGCCCCAAGTCGGGCTCTGTGCTGACAGCTCAGAGCCTGGAGCCTGTGTTGGATTCTGTGTCTCCCCCTCTCGCTGCCCTTCTCCAGCTCACACTCTCTCTCAAAAATAGGATTAATTGTTTTAAATCTCAGTGAATAGCATCCTGAATTTTTTGCTTACTTGCTGATTTGAAGTGGGTATTTGCCAACAAATAACTTAGTTGGTTTTGACTGAAGAAGTCCAGTGATGCTAATAAACCGCATGGTCTCCTAGCTCACAGCACGAACACTTGAACACCTATCAACACTTCTGCAGAATGATCCTTTCTCTCATGAGAAATTTCCATGGAAATTCAATGTCTTTTGATAATTCATATCAATTTGTAATTGTGATGAACTTTCTTTTGTAACACGGAGGTTTCATTATAGAAATGTAGTATAAGAAAGGCACCAGGCTTATTCTGCAATAAACAGACGGTAGATAGATAGATAGGTAATAGATGATAGACAAGAGTTTTATGAGGTTGTTTTGCTTATTTTGTGAAAATATCTCCTGGATCGAAATCTAGTCTTAAACCCACCATTAAAAGGACTCCGTGACAAACAACTGACTCCATGCCCCCACGGACCCCCACTGGGACATTGTCCGGGCTGGACCATATCACGATGTATTGACTCGGTTCTGAGAAGGTTAGAAAGAATTGAGGCTTGAGTGGCAAAGTTAGAATGAATTTTAGCCAAATATGGATTCTCAGATAAAACACTGACTATTCTATATCTTAGCATTGTATGCGAATAAATAAACGACTTTGTTACAGAGACATGGGGAGCATCAGCAAATATAACCAAACAGTAACTACATTCCAGTTAACAAGAGCAAAGAGGTTAAAAAAGGGTCAATGTTGGGGTACCTGGGGGGCTCAGTCGGTTGAGCGTCCGACTTCAGCTCAGGTCATGATCTCAGGGTTTGCGGGTTCAGGCCCTGCATTGGGCTCGGTGCTGACAGCTCAGAGCGTGGAGCCTGCTTCAGAGTCTGTCTCCTTCTCTCTCCGTCCCTCCCCTATTCATGCTCTGTTTCTCTCTGTCTCTCAATAATAAATAAATTTAAAAAAAAGTTTTTAAATAAAAAAGGGTCAATGTTGACGTAGTCTCAGAAAAATCTTCACAAAATTCAAGATGCATTATTAATAAAGCCTTGAAATTAAAATTAGCACCACTTCTATACTCACTTGACTGCAAAACATCACTGAATACCAGCATCTTGGGTTCGGTACAAATCGCTACCAGATTACACATACACCTTGATGAGGCACCGCCTGAATGCCGAACCGTCCAACCCTGTAAAACAAACCGGGAAGCAAACAGCTGGAAAAGCCGTGGACTGACTACGGGCGCAAGAGGCCTGCACACGCAGACTACACGCTGGGGGAGCACGGGTGCCGGTCCGTGGGTCAGGTGCATGAGCTCCAGGCGGGGCACGCCGCGGAGAGGGGCGGGGCACGCCGCGGAGGGGGCGGGGCACCCCGCGGAGGGAGGCGGAGCCGTCGCTGCCTTCAGAGAACACAGCAAAGGCCACTCTGCGTCTCATGAGGGCTCCTGGGGGGCTCCGGCTGCTGAGAGCCTGACTTTGGTCCCGGTCATAATCTCAAGGTTCCAGAGTTCGAGCCCCCCATTGGGACCTGTGCTGACAGCTCAGAACCTGGGTCCTGTTTCTGGATTCTGTGTCCTCCTAACAAACAAAACAAAACAAAACCGCATCTCATTTATTTCTCCCCAAACCCTTTGAGGTTGTGGATGTTCTTTCTTTTTCCTTTAAAAACTGCATTTTGGCCAATTACTACAAAGACACAGAAACTTGGTAATTATAGCATATGACTATATTTGTCATTGCACCTTTGTCAGGAGCTTATTTTTCCATTGCTGATGTCATTCAATATGCAAACCTCTCATTTCCACACCAATGATGTGACCCCAAGAATCTGTGTAGTTACTGAAATTGGAGTTTCTGAGCTGGAAACCAGGTCCACCTGGACCACCTGGCTGGCTAGGACCTTGCCTTTGTGACGGGGACAGGAGAGACCCCAGAAAAGAGCTGGCCGCCTGGGTCCACATCTGACACTCACCTGCTGCACGTGAGCCATGTGCACCCCCCCCCCGCCCCCTCCAGGTGCGGTGACAGACATACAACTCACCACGAGGAGCTTCTCCGTAAATACACACCCTGTAAGAGCGTTTGAGAATCTATAAAATGCCAGCGTATGTGATATTATCGGTTGGATAATCGAGGGTAGAACACGCAGAAATCTTGGAAGTCTGACTGATCCTCCTGGAATATTCAAACTGATTAAACATACCAGATAACTTAAAAATCCCTTCTGTATTTCAGAGTTTTATATACAACCCAATTTCTTGAGATGCATACACTTCTAATTATTGGAACAATGATTCTGTGAGTGAAAAAGTCTAATCGATGATAAAAGTTGTTGGGAGTAACAACTCAATGATCTGCTGAAAGTTACAGGATCCATGGGAGTTTTAAGAAAGAATGGGCTTCAACGTAGAAATGCAACTTTGTCAAATAACAGTTAATGTGATTCCCTGGCAAAGCTGTGGGGGGACCGTGGGCCCTTCTCCCCCACAAGAGAAAAAACTCGTACTCGAATGAGAAAGAAGAGCTTTGGCATGGAAGCCAATTTGAAAGAAAGGAAAGCTTTCAAGGCCAAAAATGTTTAGTCTAGATGCTGATGTTTAGGCTCTGCAGCGCTCAGAACGTGCGACTCCTCCAAGGCAATAAATCTTGGGAACAGTCTTTCCACTAGTCAGCGGGGCACCTGATGGGACAATGCTCTTGATTTATGGGGAGGAGCAACTGTCATTTCACGTCGCAGGGATGACACTAATGACGAAGAAGGGAGTCCGCGGTGCAGCGGCCAGGGGGTGGGTGCGGGTTCAGCTGCTCCTTGCAGGTGGGTCACAGGACACGGGTCTCCTATGGGCCGCTAGGGCGAGGGTCACACAGCTTGATGTCCTGGGCCCTCGATGCCACCGTCACAGCCCTTTCCTTCCAGTCCTGCTTCCCCGGTCCCTGGAGTAGGGGTCTTATTGGTTCAGAGGGAAAAGAGGTCAGTTCCTAGAGGGCAACAAAAGGTCAGAGGCCACCGACTCCTCCGGAGCCTGCCTTTGCGTGTTCTGCGGTAACCGCCTCTGCCGAAGAACGTGTGCAAATAGCCTGGGGTGACGTGCGGAGGCAAAGCAGCTCCTCCTCTGAAGTGGGCTTCTCACTGCGGTTCGGGGTTTCTCTTCGAGAAAGTAAATAAGAATGTGCTCTTCTCTTTAATCAGTCTCGTCTTTTCCATTTTGTTGAGATAAGTCAGTCCACGTGAGCGCCCCACCCCAGGCAGACGCACCCTGGAGGTACGAGTGAATTAATGATTCACCTGATGTTCCCTAAGCGCCAAGTGCCTGCCGGGCCTTGGGCTGCTGCCCTCACCCCTCCGCTTTCCAGATGTCCCTACTGGTAGTTAGGACACGATGTGGTCAAGCCACTGGTGCAGACCAGCCCCAGGGGCCACCCGATGGGGTGCCTGGGGAGCCTGCGCTCTGGAGAAGAGCAAGGCGACACCCAGTCCGGGCTCTGCCACCTGCTGGCCACGTGACTCTGGCCATGGACAATCTCTTTTCCTCGTTTTCTCCTCTCTGTGCTGAGCATTTGTAGGACTTCAGGAAGAGGGAGGCTCATGCAGGTAGCGGCTCCCAGCCCAGTGCCCTTAGCATGAAAATTAGGCCGCTTGTCCGCATCCTGATCTGGGAGGAGGGAGGGAGGGAGGCAAGGGACGGCTCCTAAATCACTTGAAGTCTGAGCCTGTCATACAAGGGGGGCAGGAGGGGCCTGTGCAGGGGTGCTGAGGAGCAGGAGGAGGGGGAGGCCGTTCTCATCACGCACAGGATGGAAGGACGTGTGTGGCTCCGTGGCTGTGGGCACGGCATGAGGCTGGGAGAGGGGCAGGAGTTGGGGGGCAGAAGGGCTGGCCTGCCCCAGGCCCATGGTGCCCACCTCCGCCTGCGGTCCGCCTGGGCACAGAAGCACACACCCCTTTCACGGCATTGATAACTTCAGGAGTTTGAGTCAGTAGGTCACTTCTGGCGGCTGTTACATGAGGAGGATTGGGAACAGGAAGCTACCATGAGCCCAACAGCACCTTCAAATAAGCTGGTGATTAGCTAGCTGACGAAGGCCCCCCCCCCCCCGCCCCATGTCATGGTCACGCTGTGTATTTTGTCAACGGTGAGAGGGACCTGGAGCTGCCGGTCAGATGGCAGCTATTTAACTGGACTAAATAAACACTGTTTGTTGACGGAGATTTTTGTTTTGCCTGGCTGCCTCAGCTGCAGGATTTCTCAGAGACCTTGCATCAAATAATTTCTTACAACTTCTTGATAGAAACATAATTAGGGAGTCAGTCCCCCAAACTGTTACCAGGACTGTCTCGGAACAAGAGAAGACTTCGCTTATGAATACGGAAACTGGGGAGAGAAAAGAGCTGATGCAGGAAAAATAGGGGAATGTGTTTAATAAAATACAATAGTTAGCAGGTTTGCTTCTAGTGCCTTGCTGTAATTATCATAACTTACCACGAGGACATCAACTTTTCAGCTTAACAGAGATTAAAAAAAAATCCGTGACTGTGTAGAGCAGTTTCAAACATATCTATAGTAGTCCGGAACCTGATTCCAATGAAAAGGCATTGTTTGTTTGTTTGTTTGTTTTTGTCTTTGTTTTACTTTGTTACATGGACTCTGTATTGTAAAACTGGGAAGACACTAAGAGATTCTAAATCTGTGAGATGCTGCAAAGGGATGGACCTAAACATACACACACACACACACACACACACACACACACACCCCACTATTACTTCCGAGGAGTGTAGCAGACTTACTATATTTACTATGAAAAGCATAAATATTTGTCCACACTCGAGCTGATTTTTCTGAATTAGAAAAAAGCAAACTTTAAATTGAGACTTTTTAAGAACATGAGAACCCAGATATCGTTGGTTAGGTTTATTCCTAGGTAGTTTATGGTTCTCACAATTGTAAATGGGATTGACTTCTTGAGTTCTCTTTCAGTTGCTTCATTATTGGTGTATAGAAATGCAGCTGAATTCTGTGCACTGATTTTGTGTCCTGCGACTTTGCTGAATTCATGTGATAAGTTCTAGCAGCTCTTGGGTGGAGACTTTCAAACTTTCCACGTAGAACATTGTGTCATCTGCAAAAAGTGAAAGTTTGATTTCTCCTTTGCCAATTTGGATGCCTTTAATTTCATTTTGTTGTCTGCATGGAGGAGAGCGCTTGCTGGGAGGAGCACTGGGTGTCTTATGGAAGCAACGGATCATAGGAATCTACTCTAGAAGTCAAGAGCACACTCTATACACTGTATGTTAGCCAGCGTGCCACTAAATTATATTTAAAAAGAAAACGACAAAAGGTAATTTGTAAAAGAAGAAGAACAAGGAGAAGGAGAAGAAGGAGAAGGAGAAGGGGAAGGGGAAGAAGAAGAAGAAGAAGGAGAAGGAGAAGGAGAAGGAGAAGGAGAAGGAGAAGGAGAAGGAGGAGAAGGAGAAGGAGAAGGAAAAGAAGGAGAAGAATGTGAGAATCCAAACAAATCTTCGTGAGGGGGTTCTGTTACTTTATAGAGTGACTGCTATCAAATGTGCACATCCACAGTTGCACGTGTACTTTTTACTAATATGCTTTAATTCCCTTCATTTCTAGAGATCTCAGATTTGTGTCTTTTGCCGACCACCTGCCCCTACCACCATTAATTTCTTCTTCAGAGGCCAAAATATCTTATAAAATCACTTCCACTGCGACACACAAAAAGAGGATACAATACGTCAACACCATCCTGTGCACAGAGAGAAGGGAAGAGCACAGTATCTCAGGAGTCTTAGGTGCTCGGAAAGTAGGAACCCTTGTTATTTTTTGTATTAATGGTATTAAAGAAGGGGGATGATTCATGTCAGATGGAAAGTAGAAAGTAGCAAATTCGTATCATTGCTGATCTCAAAGGGATGAACCAAATTTTAGTAACATCAAACCTAAGACATTGTTTTATGTAAGTCAATGTCACTGATTCCTTATTAACATAGGAACCTCTGCATATAACACATGTGAAGTCTTGGTAGTGCAGAGTCTGAGGCACCCCCAGTTGGCTGGTGTAGTCATGTCCAGCCCCTGGTTTATCGTCCCCACGCCCCTGTCCCCAGTCATCCCCAGTCCCTGGTCCCAAGGGGAAACCCCCTCCCTCTGGTAGGGATCAGTGTGAGCCCCTGAACAATGGTGGGGGCTCCTTTCTCCCTGCAGTGGTGGAGGGAGCCCCGTTCTCCTTCAACTTCCTTTTACCGAACACATGTCACCAATGTCTGGTCTCCTGTGACTGACACACTGCAAGTGAGGCGGATGCAGAGAAAATGGTGGGAGGTCCCATTTTGGGGAAGCTTCTGTGTCGTGAGGCTCCTGCTTTTCTGCTCCAAGAGCATCCCATCCTCGCCCCCACTTGCACCTGCTTCTCTGGGCCCCCGAGACCCTCCGAGCCCCATTGTCTGCCCAATAAATGTCCGATTGCAGTTACCCACGGCCACTTTAGAAGCCCAACTAGTAGATGTCTGTGAGATGTAAAAATCCTGCCCCTTTAACATAGCACAGTTCTGGGAAGTCTCCGTAACAAGTTGTTTTTTTACCTTCAAACATGTCCTTCACCATTTTTTTCTCTCTCCTGCCCTCCCCTCATTCCCTCCCTCTCTCCCTCCTTCCCTCCCTTCCTCTTCCTCCCGCCCTCTCCCCCTCTGTCTCTTTCCCTCTGCCTCCCTCCCTCTCTCTCCGTTCCTTCCTGTCTCCCTCCATCTTTCTTCCTCCCTTTCTCTCTCTTCCTCACCCCCTCCGTCTCCCTTTCTGCCTACCTCCCTCGCCCTCTGTCCCACTTCCCTTCCATCACACCCGGGGTACTATGGACAAGACCCCCCCGTGGGTCATTAGTGATCTCTTGGTGAGCATGTAAACCTCCTCAGAATCAACAATGCCCATCAGAGGCTCTGTTTTCCAGGACCAGGGGTGGTCTGTGCACGCAACTCTCTTTCAAGGACTTCTGGCCTACCCATCCTTCTCTTCCTCCCAAAATACTGTGCCCGATGATCCTGGGGGGGCCACCATTTCTGCTCCTAATTCAGTATTTCAGACTGATTTGCTAACCAACCCATAACTCTCTGTCCTCAAGCCTCAGGACTCTGAGTTACAAGCTACAGAAATACAACCTGAAGTTAGCCTACGGGGAAACCGGAGGAGCTGGGGTGCCTGCATGGTGTGGGTGACTAGGAAATTCAGAGCTAGAGAGCATGTGGGCGCCCGCATGGTGTTGGTGTCCTAACAGTGCCCTCAGGGACCTCCGTCCTGTCCCGGCCTGGCCCTGGGCTCTGTGCACACACACCTGACTCCGGGGCAGAGTCTGCCAGGGTTTCCTGCCGGAGACACTGCTGCCATCCCAGAAGGACCTCGTCACCAGAGGGACACATTATACTAATGAGGACAGTGAGCTCAGAAGTCCTGTGACAATATTTTTGGGGAAACATGGGAATCAAAATCTTTTCAAGACTAATACCATGAATGTATGAAAACACATGCACAGCTAACACTGGACTATGAGGGATTGACCTTTTCCATTTCAAATTTTATGTAGGCCTCATAAAATTTCACCTTTCAGAAGGAATCTGGTTTTCTATGTGACTGCTCCCATCAGTGACTCACGGGCACGATTCGTTTTTGCTTGCTATTTGTTAACGTTTTTTTTTTTTTTTATCCAATGTCATGAAAATATTCTAGACGAAAGCAATTCTAGAAAGAAACGTGGTCTTGGTTTTGGTTTCTGTGTTTGCTTGTGTGAAAATAAAGAATCCTAGGTTGTAGTACAACCAACTTTTTTAATCTTTAGGATTTCAAGACAGTCGAGAAAAAGTTATCTTTTCATTTAATAACACACTTTCCCCTGCAGAAAGAAAAAAAATAAAGTGGTGTCCTGAGTGGATTGGCTGCCACAGCTATTCTCTCTGGCCCTGCGGGGACACAGGATTTTTGTCAGTGGGGAATCACTGCCATGTGATACTCCCGGACCCTCCGGCCCGTCCGTGATCCTCTAAATGATGCTGTACGCCTCGATGGCTTCTCTGGACTGGTGACTGGCACCAAATCGATGAGGCGTCCAAACTGGGGAGCGAGGTGGCCCAGCACGGAGGGCTGTGACGCTGCCACCACGCTGGCTGTGATGCTGAGCACGGCTCAGGGGCCGCACGCCTGCAGCCTCCCCAGCAGTGCTAACCGGTTATGACCTGTCTGGCCTCGGATATTGAGAAATGCCCTAAGTCTGTGCACGAGCACTCCCCTCCTCCCGACGGCGCAGCCTTCAGCAGGTGCACAAGGCCCCCAGCGGGGAGGGGACAGCAGAGGGCTCACCCGAAGCACTGACTTGCAGAGAAGCCTCCGGAGACTGTCTGTCCCTGCCACCTCTCTGCAGAGAGGGGTGACATCAAGCTTTCAGTTACCCGCTGACCTTCTGGAAGGAAGTGCGGTTTTGTGGTGGATCTTGTTACTTAGCCAAAAAACAAACAAACAATGAGAGCTTTCCTTTCAAGGTATTTACTGAATTGGAAGTCTCTCTTCCATGCTCTTCCGATGGTGTGAGCACAGCATTGTGGGGGCACCAAGAAACGGCTCCCTTGTTGGCGCCAGGGGTCTGCAGACACGTGGCAATAAGCTTCAGGGCGCACGCATGCTTCCTTGGCTGGAGCTGTCACATCACAGGACCACCCATGTCCACCCACCTGATGGGCAAGAGCTTTCTAAGGTCTTAACAAGCCAACAGCATGTGCGCTACCGCAGTGTTTTCCTGGAAGGAGGATCTTTTCCGCCCCTGAATGAATACGTCCAGCCACAATGAAGCCAGCACCCCGTCAGCAACATGATTTCATCATGTTGCCAATGGAGGCAGTGACGGCCTTGCTGGGCGCAGTCCGAGGATTCTGGGCCTCGTGCATCTTGTCCACACCGGGGGCCGACCCCGCGTGGCCCCAAGCGCCGCTCCCACCTGGCGCATGTCAGAATCCCACTCCGAGCACGTTTTGCTCTCATCTGTCCCGCAGTGACTCCTCTGACTCCAAAGACTTTGACACTGGAATCAACAGCTCAATTTTTTCCCCAATTTCTGAGGGAAAGAAGAGCAGGAAAGGGTGGCAGGTTGAAGTACTGTTCTCTCAGGGGTCTGCCGGCTGGGGCAC